>MCFE01000802.1:0-34407 GCA_002104905.1 Basidiobolus meristosporus CBS 931.73
CCTTTGCCGCATTTCACACTAGCAGCGTTTCTTTACTTTGTATATTTCTCTATACCTCCACACTGGTTGGAATAGTTGGCTTTCTGCACTAGATCTCTCCTCTGCATCTATATTCTTTACGTGACATGACGATACACAACATATCCCCAGTCCGTTTTCATCATAATAAGTCAAAGGTAGTGTATCCAATCCCTATGTCAGACTCGGCCGCGGAAAGGTGGTATTCAACCCTCGTCCTTTTTAGTTGAACGGCCACTTTTCGGAGCTGGTCAGAGAGCTAACTTCTACAGAAGTCACCGTGGTTGGCAACTATGATTTGTTGGAGACGATAGGCAAAGGTACGCCACATATACATTCAATCAACCTTGACCTCCTATTAGTGTCTAAGGACCTAATGCTGAACTGTGTGTAGGTGCCTACGGTAAAGTGAAATTGGGAATGCACAGGCTCACTGGACAGAAGGTACACAGTCTAGTTAGGACCTATCCTGTTTCTTCCTATGCACTCAACACGCCAACGTTTACCAACCAGGTTGCCATCAAAATCGTGGATAAAACTCACGCGCACACAGTAGCACGAGAAATCGAGATGTGGCGTCACTTGCACCATCCGAACATCACGCAGCTTTTGGAGATTCTGACTACCGAAACCAAAATCTACATGGTGATGGAACACGTTACTGGAGGGGAGCTTTTTGAGCACATAACGAACAATGGTGCTTTGAATGAGCCTTGCGGAAGAAGCATCTTCAAAAAGCTCCTCCTAGCTGTAGAATATATTCACAAGAAACGATACGTTCATCGTGACCTCAAGTTAGAAAACATCTTGCTGGACAAGAATTTGGATCCGAAGATCATTGATTTTGGGTTTACACGCGGTATTCAAAGTCGGAGACTTTTGGATACCTACTGTGGCTCTTTAGCTTACGTAGCACCGGAAGTCATTGCTGGTGGCCAATATTCCGGTCAGGAGTCTGACGTCTGGTCGTTGGGCGTTATCCTCTACACCATAATGTGCGGATATCTCCCTTTTGACGACGAGGATGAGAGTGTTATGCAACGCTTGATCGTCAACGCCGACGTCTCATTTCCTGAAGGGTTCCCCAAAGGTATGTGATTGCGATCCTTGACTGAACCTTGCTAGCATCTGCTAAGACAGTGCTTCCACCCCCCCCCCCACAGAATGCCAAGATTTGATATCCGGCGTCTTAAAAAAGAACCCAATGGATCGACTGACAGTTGAGGAGATACTGAAGCATCCGTGGATGGCCGATCCGGAAACCCCGATGGATTACGAGATGGGTGCAGCTGCTCCGTCCCACACTGCTTTTGGTGATCAAAGCCAACCTGGCATGGGCATGCGAGCTAGTTTGAAGTCTCCATGCCAGCAAGAGCCTGCTTCCGCAGCGAGCCAGTCGGTTTCTGAACTTCGATTATTCTCTTTATTGACCTCAGCAGGGATGAGGGTGGAGATGATGAAGAAATCGGTTCAAGAGAATCTATGTGATTCTCTTTCTGCCCTGTACTACTTGCTGCTGAAGAAGAACCATGAGGCGCTTGACAATGACAAGCATGACACGGGGGCACAGAAGAGAAGACCAACCAACAACGAGATGAACTTCTTTCGCCAACCCCGGAGCCTACCCCGAGCAAGCGAGCTGTTGTTCAATGAATTTAAAGGCAACGACAAGAAAGCCCCCAGCGGAAAACGCAGCAACATACAGAAGCTTAAAACCCGAGCTGGCATTCATGATTTTAAGCTACCGTCGCCACCGTTTTTCAAAAGATTCGATCTACACTTCATCCGAAAACACAAGCCGATGTACTCAAGCGATGACATATCTAACAAACTTACCGTGACCATAACTCCACCGACCTCACCCAATCCTTTGGACAAGGCAAAGGCCCAAGCAACCACCCCGCTCACCCTCCACAAAGCCACCGCACCTCCCCTGCCGGTGGCTGGCGTCGACGACATGCAGAAGCAGCACACGCGGCTCCGGAATATCCGAGGGCTGACGGTGATATCCAATGAACTGCACGACGAAAGGTCCCAACGCAGCCAAGTGATCACGAACCTTCAGCGGAGCATGGACAAGCCAAGCTTTCGAGCCATTCAGACGACGATCACTGAGGAAGAGGAAGATGAGATGTGAATGCGCAGGTCTAACTCGGGTCTTGAGCCTGCAGGGTCTCTGCCTCGAACCCTAGAATAGGCCATCGGATAACCACAGTGTTGTTGACAATATAACTGAACATTTATATTGATATATCCAATAAAACCTTTGACTCATCCCACTCGTATGGCAGCAACCATATGCAACCCTGTTGGTTCCAACGTGTTACATTCGCTACTGCCCAATCCTACGAACGGCGCGGCATCACAGCAGAATCTCGGCCCATCCCTTCTAGATACAGGCGCTTGCAAGCATTTTGGGCCACACTGGCTTGCTTCTAGGTCCAACATCGATTCATCCGATATGGATCGTTTGGCCCCGATCCCTGTTGTCCTTGCGGCAGGCCCCTCCCATGCACCAAAGTGGTTGTATCAGGCTACACATGAAGCGTTTCCTTCCCAGCCCAGCAGTCAACTGAGGCCTACCGACCCCACTCCCCACAGCAGGGGATCTTCAAGCGTCCTTGGAATGTTTATCAACATCAGCCAATGATCGTGGAGACGTTTCATTATTGCATAGCGTTACATCATCCGGTCGGTAATACGATGGATCAATATGCTCATGCATCCATTCATGAGGACACCTGATTTCCTGTGGGTTTACCGGCGATCGTTGGCGATAATTGGTTCGTGGCAGCAAATTTTACGCTGTTCATTTAAGGTGAGAAAAGCGATGAGGACGTGGATGTGGATGTGACGAGTGAGACCAACCATCCCCATGCCCGCCTACGCCCGCCATAGGGAAGGGATTGTCATCGATACTCGGATAAGCCTTGTTCAACTCAGCACAGCATTAGGCAATAGGCGTCACTCGCTCGCAGGCTTTTTTTTAATCTGGAAATACGATTGTGGGGATAGGGAACAGGTTCTCCTGCTGGATTAGGCAAGTGGTCGACAGGCTTCGTTTCACTGGAGCGCTTGCCTATTCATTCCTTAATCCCGAGTTCTGGGAAGTCTTCTGGCATGGTGTCTTGGGTTGGAAGACAGAAAGAGCAGTGTGCTGCAGGGTATAGCGTGTCTGCAGAGCAGCCGAAGCGTGGGCCGTATTGTTCTGCGGTGCTAGCGCACTGCGCGGTACATCGAGAATGAGGAAGGCGGCGGATTCCTAAGGCTACCTTCCACAGAGTCAAGCAGACACACAGATGCTTGTTTCAAACCGAATATACTGGGATTTCAAGAGGCGCCAAGATCCATACGTGGGAACAACAAACATGCCAATCATTACCATTATTCGATGGGCCATCATCAATGAGACACCAGCTGCTCGATCTTCCCCGCAAAGAGATCCCAATAAATACCCATCAGACACCCCATTCGTGAACACTATCCCTTCGCACCTCAAAGATTATCAGGCCATGGTAAAGCGCATAAACATTCTGTGTGTTTGCCTTGGGTTCTCCGCACTCGCGAATGCGCAGTACCGAAACTCCACCCAGGTAGGCTCCGCCGATTGTCCCGGGTATAGCGTCACCAGCGTTCAGACCCGCGGCAACTCCTTGTTCTCCAGACTCTCACTGCGCGGTCAGCCTTGCAATCAATACGGGAAAGACGTCAAGGACCTTCTGTTGGAGGTTGATTATGAGAACTCTCGCTTACGGGTAAAGATCTCCGATGCGGACCAGAAGCACTGGGAGGTCCCTGTATCCATGTGGAGTCCAGACAAAAGCTACCGCCCGAAAACTTCCATGGGACAGTTACTCGAGTTCGCCTATCAGAAGGACCCATTTTCGTTCCAGGTGAAACGCAAAGACACGGGCGAAGTGCTCTTTGACACAAGCAAGCATCGGCTAGTTTTCGAGGACACCTATCTGGAGCTGACGTCTAGCCTTCCGGAGAATGCGAATATCTACGGACTTGGCGAGGTGGTTGACACCTTCCGAAGGGACCCGACAAACACCACCCAAGCCATGTGGGGTAGAGATGTCGCGGACCCGGTACGAGAAAATCTCTATGGAACCCACCCCTTCTATATCGAACTGAGAAACGGCAAGGCTCACGGTGTCCAGATTCTTAACAGCTACGGAATGGACGTGATCTTGGAGAAAAACTCCGTAGCCTACAAGGCTATCGGAGGGGTTCTTGACTTCTCGTTCTATCCTGGCTCAGACGCATACGAGGTCATTAACCAGTACACCGCAACGGTCGGCAGGCCTCACCAAATTCCATACTGGTCTCTGGGCTTCCATCAATGTAAGTGGTGAATTCGACTGCCTTGCACATAGAAAACCTGATCGCTAACATCTCCGCAGGTCGTTACGGCTACGTTGACATCGATGAAGTGGAAGGGGTGGTGAAGAACTACTCGCTTGCCAAAATCCCCTTGGAGACGATGTGGACTGATATAGAGTACATGGATATGTTCAAGGACTTCACCCTGGACCCCATTAATTATCCACTCGAGCGCGTCCAGAAGTTCGTTTCCGAGCTTCACGACAATGGCCAGCAGTATGTGTTGATCATCGACCCTGCCATCCAACGAAACGAGAGCTATGCTACCTGGACAGAAGGGGTGAAACAAGATGTATTCATCAAGAACCCCGATGGATCTATATACATTGGCCAGGTTTGGCCGGGGTACACTGCCTTCCCCGATTGGTTCGCGCCAAACACGCAACAATGGTGGACGTCCCAAATCAAGAACTTCATGGACGACGTGGCGATCGATGGTCTATGGATAGACATGAATGAACCGGCATCGTTCTGTGTTGGCTCGTGCGGGTCTAACCGCACCGGTATTCCACCCTATCCTTGGGAGGATCCCAACTACAAGCCGGACATCCCTCAAACTTTCCCAGAACCTCCCTATGCCATCCACAACGCTTACGGCAATCTCTCGGTGAAGACCGTTAGTACAGAGGCCGTCCACCATGGCGGGCTTACCGAGTACCAAGTCCACAATCTGTACGGCCATATGGAAGCCATAGCCACCAGAAAATCTTTGCTCTCCGTCAACCCCAACAAGCGACCATTCCTGCTGGGCCGATCCACATTTGCTGGATCTGGTGCGCACGAAGGCCATTGGACCGGCGACAACTGGTCCACTTGGGAGCAGCTCCGATACTCCATCTCCGGGGTTCTAAGCTTCCAGATGTTCGGGATTCCGTACGTTGGCGCGGATATCTGCGGCTTCAATGGCAACACCACAGAGGAACTGTGTCTACGCTGGATGCAGCTGGGCTCGTTGTATCCGTTCTCGCGCAACCACAATGGCAAGGGGAACATCGCCCAAGAGGCCTATGTTTGGCCCTCCGTGGCCGAAGCCAGTCGCAAGGCGCTTCACACTCGCTACGAAATCCTGCCATACCTGTACACCCAGTTCCAGCATGCACACGAGACCGGCCATCCCGTATGGAGACCGTTGGCCTTCGAATTCCCCAACGACCAGGAGATGCTGAACAACGACTTGCAATTCTTGGTGGGTCCAGGGATTTTGGCATCCCCCGTTCTCGCGGAAGGGGCGACCACTGTGGACGCCAAGTTCCCCGAGGGGATTTGGTATGACTACTACAATTGGAGTCCCATAAACGGCACCGCCAAGCGGACCCTCTCCGCACCACTGGATGGAAATCTACCACTCCACATTCGCGGTGGACACATCATTCCGACCCAGGAGCCAGCAATCACCATCGCACAATCGAGGGAAAATCCATTCAGCCTGCTAGTGGCCTTGGATGAGCAAGGCAATGCCGAAGGGGGCCTCTATTTAGACGACGGGCAGAGCATTCATGTGGGCCAGCAGTTCAGCAAGATCTTCTACCGGGCCACCTCCCGCGGCGTCCAGGCCCGTGGTCACTTTGGATATCGCAGCAAGGCTCTGCTGAAGAACATTACCATATTGGGGCTCAAGGCCCAACCCAACGAAGTCCGGGTGGATGGACGTGCCATATCTCCTAATCAGATATTCTACCACGCGGAAAAGAGGACATTGATCATCGCTCAGCTGAGCGCCTCCATGAATAGGCCACTCCGAGTGACCTTCTAGGCGCGGGGGCTGGGGAGAGGCGAGGACGAGGCTGATCATTGATGAACGAACCTACTCAGCCTCCAGCGTTCAAGTGATGTTCGCACCAATGTCAATTTTGATTTGCAAACAAATAAAGGCCTATTAGCACTGTACCTGTTGCAGCAGCATGTAGAACGGCGGTCCCGTCAGAATATTCGCGGTATTCATTTTGTGAACTTACCCCGCGACCATGCCACACGCGGACGTATGGCTTAGATGCCCACCTGGTCGAAGCCTGGGAAATTTCGATGGCTTGTTGGCAGCACAGGGTCTTACCAATTACCTCGATCCGCTTGTTTTGTATGTCATGGAAGCCGCTGACAAGCATCGTATCTGGATTGGTCCGACTGATGGATAGGGAACTTGGAATCTCGATGGTGTAAATTGAGCGGAATGATTCATATTCTGTGGGTGGCGTGTAGCAAATTCTGATGTATTTTGCCAGATACAGGTGGTAGGAATTACGTCTGAAGTATGAGATTATCCCCGAAATCATCGACCATTCGTGGGGAGCTGTGGGATTCCGAAATCGAGGGATGGTACGTACTCCTTCGTGACGTCAATTCAATTAGGATCTACAATAAATGTCCTTTGGGAACCCACCTCACTCCTCTTAGGTCTAGTCAACAACCCAGTCCCGCCAACTCGTTTATAAGAATATGTTTTCTGCCTTGAGAAATGAATCACTATCTCTACCCAAACGCATACTCACCAGTCAGCGCTATCTAGCCACCATGACACCACAGGTATTTCCATTTGGCTCTTTGCCGTGGCCCAGTAGCTGAGACTCTCCCTTGCTCTAGCTGAAGAAAACCAACTTGCTGAAGGAAGCGGCCTTTATCAACGGAAAGTTCGTTGGCGCCTCCACCAACCAACGCTTCGCGGTGAAGGGTGAGACTAGTTCTTGGTTTCTCTTGAATATGCATACTGATACCGTGGTCACATAGATCCCGCCACTGGAGAGGTCATTGGAGAAGTGCCTGAAATGGATGTGACTGATTGCAAGAAAGCCATCGACGTTGCCTCAAACACCCTGAAAACCTGGAAGAAGACCACCGCCAAGGTAAAGCGACCGTCGTCTTCCTCGTGTGGCCTGCACCTTGAACTTACTGTACTCTATAGGCGCGCAGCGACATGCTGGAACGGTGGTATGACCTCATGATTGAGAACAAGGAATCGCTAGCGCAGATCCTGACCGCCGAAAATGGAAAGAACCTGACCGAATCGCGGGGGGAGATTGAATACGGCGCGTCGTTTATCAAGTGGTTTGCGGAGGAGGCTCGCCGTGCCTACGGCGATGTGATCCCCTCCCCGGTAGCTGACAAGCGTCTGATCGTTATCCAGCAGCCGGTCGGTGTGGTTGGAATCGTCACCCCCTGGAACTTCCCCAACGCCATGATCACTCGGAAGCTAGGGGCCGCCCTCGCGGCAGGATGCACGGCGGTGGTCAAACCAGCCCACGAGACCCCGTTCTCTGCGCTGGCCCTCTGCGAATTGGCCAACCAGGCGGGCATACCCGAGGGGGTCATCAACATGGTTACCACCCAGAAGCACACCAAGGACATCGGCAAGGAAATGGCAGAGAGCGAGAAGGTGCACAAGCTGTCATTCACCGGCTCCACCGGGGTTGGCAAGCTGCTGATGGAGCAGGGCGCCTCCACCATCAAGAAGATCTCCCTGGAGCTGGGTGGCAACGCCCCATTCATCGTATTCAACGATGCCGACGTGGATGCGGCCGTCGAGGGGGCGATTGGCTCCAAATTCCGTAACACTGGCCAGACCTGCGTCTGCAGCAACCGACTATTGATCCAGTCGGGGATCTACGACGAGTTCGCGAAGAAATTGGTCGAGCGAGTCAAGAAGTTCAAGGTTGGGCATGGCTTCGAAGAGGGGGTCACCCACGGGCCACTGATCAGCGAGGCGGCGGTGGAAAAGGTGAAACGCCATGTGGATGACGCGGTGAGCAAGGGAGCCAGCATCGCCCAAGGTGGCAAGCACATCAAAGGAAACTTCTACGAGCCCACCGTATTGCTGGACATGAACACTTCCATGGCGATCACCACCGAAGAGACCTTCGGGCCAGTGGCTGCCTTGTATAAATTCAGCAACGAAGACGAGGCCATCGAGTTGGCGAACGACACACCATTCGGATTGGCCGGGTATTTCTACAGCAGAGACGTGGGCCGCATATGGAGAGTTGCTGAAGCGATGGAAGTGGGCATGGTCGGGGTCAACTGCGGCTCAGTCAGCTTCGAATCGGCGCCGTTTGGCGGCATCAAGCAGTCCGGTCTGGGCCGCGAAGGGTCGAAGTACGGCCTGGAGGAGTATCTTGAGAAGAAGTTTATCTGCATGTCTATCTAAGGGCGGCGGATGATTGGAAAGAGCTTGCTTGCTTTCACCAGCGGTTCTGTGGATTGTAAAAACTGAAATAAATCGATTTTTGCTTTTGTTCTTCTGACAACCATCAGTATCGCTCTTGGAGATTGGATTGGTAGATCAGGTAGCATACCTTGCAGGACCAAATACGGCCATTCTGCCGTGACAACGCCGTAATCATAAATATGCTTCGATTCCGGAACGGCCATTTCTGCTGCCATATATACGGATACAGCGACTCCAGAAGCCCAATGGGGGAAACCTGCAGCGCCACTCCCTCGTCTGAGCTGTCAGGACTGGAAGCTTCCGTTTTTGCTCCAAGCTGTTGATGTGGGTTTCTGGAGTGGTGGGGCACAAAGTCCATAGATACATCAAGTCGTTGGATTCCCCGGGATGCCTCTTAGTAGCATTCAGTCACAGCCCAGGCACACCACTTGGATGCTTATCAGCAGAGCTGCACCCCGGGGGCTGCCACCAAGACGGATATCGTAGCGGGCCTGAGGTTGCCGAACGGAGGGGGTGTTTTCGGCTGGGAATAGTGTGAGACATGGGTGCGTAACTAGGGCATCAATATCAATTCGGTTGGCAATTTAAGCAACAGTTGTGAAATGCGGGATCAGTGTAGACGGGAGATAATCAGTCATGTATAACGAGAGTGATTCGAATTTTCGATTCACCAAATATGCCCATGATGTATCGAGTGTGCCCCAACCAGCAGGATTGTGGCGTACGTATATCAATTGCGGCGATACAAGATTGCCCCGCGAGTGGCGACATTCCATTTGCTGCACATCCTTAGCCGTGATGTCTCACGAGCTAATCATCCAGCGGTTACGTTGTGGACGGATTTCAAGTTTTAGAGTGGTTCGGAGGGAGAGCTGCTTTATCAGGCGATCACTCTCCGACCACAGCAGCAAACTACTAGGGGAGCTGTCCATGGCAAAGGGGTGATTTGAGCGCTCCATGGAAGCCAGAATCTGAATCGTAGCTTCAGCCTGGTGCCGCATTGGTAAGATGCTTGTCTCCGTAGGTCCGCGAAATATGCTGCCTTAAGGGTGCAACACTAGTTCCAAAATGCGGAGACCGAGGCCAGCCAATCTCCTGGCGCAGATGCCACTAAAGAGAGAACTGTGAACGAGGTGCTCGGAAGTCGGATCTGATGAACTTCCAAGCATCTTTGCAGCCCTACAATCATGAATGTTGATAGCATGTGTTGTTCCCGAGTGCAACGTCTTACAGCATTGTAGCCGATTTGAGGTTCACTCACAACGGTTCGAATACCTGGCCGAAACCTGATATCGCTCGTAGATGGCTCTGTGCCACCGTCAATTTCATTTAGACCTCAAGATGTACAGGGCAGCGTTTGATTTCGTTGTAGCGATGTCACATGTTAATTGAGGACTCATGATGGAATACTTCCATCTCCATGGCACCTCTAGTAAGGCTCGGCTATCCGGTGGTCGCTTGTTTGCTCCAATGTGTAGCGGAGTCAGTGCACCTGATATCCCTACTGGGCCATCTCTATACTGGACATCAACATATGTGGAAGATTGAGTGGGCAAAGGCTGCCTTTCAGCGCCATCATGAACTCCTTGCACTAGCATTGGTAGGAGAACCCAAGGCTCAGTAGGCTGACTTTGAGAAGACCCATTGATGCAGGAATCGAACAATCAACATCTAGATGCATATGCAGGATGCTTGGAAGGTAATAAAACAGTACGGACGTCGGTTGGCTGGCCATGACGAAACGGCCCAGTCATACATTGGCCATTATTTGGGATTTCAATTAAGCTAGGCCATCACCACCACTACTGTCCCCCGGTCGCCCGGCGATACACTGGACTAACCGCTTGCAAATATGGTTGTGATCGTTGCTGAGTGTCACGCGCCCCCGCCGGTGTAAAGAATAACTTGCTTAGCCATCCAGTGGCACATCTAAATTGAGACTAGGGTTAGGGGCGGCCATCATGGGCCAGGGCTGTGGCCAGATTGCAAGAATTGGAAGGAGATCACCACGCTTTGTAGAAGAGCTGAGCCTCCGCAACACCGCATTGGTGTCAGCACCGCTTTAATGAGGAGGAGCTTGAACGAGCTTCGGGTCTTGTTGGATGCATCCTGCTGCCAATACCTGGAGTTCCGTGATCTGAAGGGACGCTGATAATTCACTAGTTTCCACCCATCAACGACTCGCAAGCCAATTCGTTGGCCAATCCTCCCGTGTATATCGTTGACAAGGAAACACAAGCGGACTGATTGTGTACGTGGTACAGCACAGGTTTGGCTCTGCAGCAGTGAGGCACGCAGCGCGATAATCACCCAAGTGCTTACCTTGTGGTACGAGGCCATCGCCACTCCTATGATCCAGCAGACTCCGAATGAGATGACTTTGAAGCCAAAAGGAGCAGCCATCCCGCCGGACGCTGTTTGCTGCGTGGAACCAAGGCCTAATTGATCACAAACCAGTTCTCGTGTGTGGAATCGATGGCAGCCACGGAACTACTCCAGGCGATTTCCTTGAGCGGCGTGCATGAGCAATCTTGTATCGTTTCTCCAATCGGCTTGTGGGACCGGAAATTGCATTGGTGCGTCTTCATCTGAAGCTTTCCATGACGATTCTAGCTAGAGTCATCCCACGATTGAGCCCCTCTCGCAGATGGGGATTGGTGGATCTGCCTCAGAACATTAGCGTCAAGTCATCGTCAGAGGGGATTTCCCACAGTAATCACCGTTCCAGGTGGACTGGAACAGTTTGCACGGCGCGATGGGCTAAACCCTAAGGGACTTCAGAGTAAATATCGGTTTGGCCTCCTATTTCCATCCTCAGGGTGCAAGATTCCGTGAGATTTGGGCCAGTGGGAAGGCGTGCATGAAACAAGAACCAAAATACCAGGACTGATTGGCGGTGCGGAATAAAACTGTATCATTTGGCAATGACTTGGATCATCCTTTTTTTCGCCTCAGTCATCAGTGCCTGAGGGCTGTTGCTTCCTGCTTCTCTTTAACGATATATAAATCGGTTCCCGTTGGCCGGACTCGCCCAGAGCCCCGAATCTTTTCCTCTCAAGTTTTATTTATTTCCAGATATCTGATTGTACCTTAGAGATACCAGCCCCCGTAAACCCTCTGTTTGCCCCGCTTCTAGCATGTTGGATCTAGCGCGACGGTTTCCTAAAACGACCTCTGCCTCTCCACCTACCCTTTCACTAGCAAACAGCACCAACTACCAGTCCCAGCAAACCGCTCATAGCGTCAAGCCGTTTGGCGAACTCCAGTTGGACGAAGATGACTGGGAGGAGGACTTTGCGTTTGAGCAGGAGCTCGCGATCCCCAGCTCGCTCCAAAACACCCAGGCCTCCTTAAACAAGGACAGACAGAGCTTTCTGCAAGTCACCAGCAAAATCCAAGAGCTGAAGCTGACCCTTCACCAGGTTCAAACCTCATTCGACCCACTCATGGAGCCGCAGGACTCAGCTCACCTGTCGACTCCCTTGTCGAGGGATATCCAGCTATCCAAGATTCTCATTGACATGAGTGAAGATTCTTCTTGCCTGCTGGAGTCGGTCCAACCGGATACCTCTTTCCGGACCCACATCCACCGGTTTCTGTTTTTCTGCGACCTCGCGACCTGGGAAACCCTGGCACACAGCCCCACCCTCAATCTGGACAACCTATTCTACACCCACTCGGCGTTCCTCAGCTCGACCAAAGATGCCTCGCCAATCGCCAGTATTCAGTGGGTCGATTTGCTAGCTTCCAAAATCGAGGTGTTGCAGTCTCGTCTGGAAAAATACCTGACCGAGTTGCACTGTGTCTCCCGAATGGCGTCCCACGTCTAGCCTGTTTCGGGCCATTCTCCCCGTACGCGCGTCGTATGTCCCTTGTGAGCTAACTAACCCGGCTCCTACCCTAACTCCACCACCGAACCCACTAAATTCCCGTGTAAATATTTGCCGGTTGCTAACCCCGTCCCAACCATTCCGAATAGACCTTCATTCCTGTTGATATTTGCTGGCTTGACTGTAACTGTACCACTCCATATTCCTAACATCTAACCCCTTGACCGACTTGCAGCGTCGATGTAGATATTCTTTGATAGAGCAGCACCCCCTCCCCTCTAATATACATCTAACCCTGACTGTACCTACATACCACACCTAAACCTAAAAGCCCGCTAGACGCGATTCCGTAGCACCGATTTAATCCAATTTAACAGGATGCGCAAATAAATTGGTTTCTCTGCTAATCACACCCAATCCGACGCACTCCCTGGACCATTGCTATCATGAATCCCCATTCCCCCAACGACACGTGACCAAGCCGCAACCTTGGTGGCAGCTATGAGGATGGGTGAGCAAGCGACTAATTCTGTACTGATGAGCCTCAAGGCCAGACCGATGTTCCCTTCCGGCTCTGTACTGCTACGGGTGGGCTTAGCCCTCTGTGGCATTCAACGACACTCGGCTTTTACATCGCCCTGAAGGCCAAGCGGAGATGGGCCCAGTGACGAGCGCACACATATCACATACAAGTCCACCCAAACATCGACACAAGCCGCATCCCGATAATGCGCCTCCAGGCAACGAACTGGTCAAATGATTAGATTATATATTACCGATTAGAATCCTATGATACAATGCTATCTCTTTCGCAGCCTATGCGGCGATCTCGATTTGTGACTGTTGGCCAGTTACCGGGATGCCGGCGCCGGATGGTCTGGTCTTCCCGGGGAGCCTCCTATCCACCGGTTGGGGATCAGGGTAGATCGCTGGCTTGTTAATGTCCAGGTCTCCCACAAACGTCGTGTTTTTACTGTCGAGCACGGTCAGCATTTTGGATCTTTTGTAGATGACCTTACCGTCCAGGACGAACTCTAGGCCATCAAGTACCCAGGAATCCTTGAATATACCGAACTTCTCGAACTTGATGGCGAAGTGGCGTATCTGATTGGGCCTGAACACCCCGGCGACGTCGATGAAAAATGAGTCGGTGTCCCCACGCCCGAAGGATTGCCGAAGCAGGGATTCCAGGGGATAGACTCGCACGTAGTACGATTCTGGCCGGATGTCTCCCAGCTGAAGGCTGACCCGACCCCAGGTCCCCGCACCATCGAAGTGGTACCATGGGGCGAGGGAGTTCTTCCCCGTGACAAGGGTTATTTGCATTAGTCTTAGATAGTTAGTGTTGGTGCTGGGGGGAAGCAACTCCTGGAGGAGATTGATGTAATTGAGAATGCGATGTCCCTCCCCCTTCCGGAGCCTGATGGCCGAAGGGACATGGTTGTAGCCAAGGGTGAACAGATTGACCGGAAGGCTATGTATAATACTTGCATCTCCATGGCAAACGTCATCGCTCGGGTCTTGGAAATGATAGCCGCGCATGACAGTCTGAAGCGTGATCCAATACTGCCTAAACTCACTGTTCCCAACTGGCGGCGCTCCGTATGTCAGACACTGTACGAAATTGGGGCATCTGGGGCCGTAATGCTCCACGACGTAGGTGGTAATATCCAGGGAGCAGAGGATGGCCATAGCGCCCCCGAGGGAATGTCCCGTGACAAAGATATGCTCGATCTTTTCAGACCCGCCGATTTCCGCGATCAACGTGTCCAGGTTTTCGAAGATCTGGGATTTGAGTGCCGTGTAGTAGCGAAGGAATCCCCGATGCACTCGGATGTTGCTATACGACTTCTCAGCATAGAAGTCGGTCATCACCAGATCGATGTCGGCAAACACATCCTTCCAAGTCTTTGTGCCGCGGAAGGTTAGCACGATCGAGTTGGTGTTGCTGGCCAAGAACCCGAACGAGTCCTGAACCCTCCTTCCACCCTTCAGAAAGGCCTTGATGGTCAACCCCATGCTGTCCAGCCGTTCTTTGATCTTGTCTGGCGTATCATACGCGATGGAAGACAGGTTTGCACACAGTAGCGCGTTTTTTGTGAAATCCTTGTCCTGGCATGTGTCTGGAGTGGTGAGCGACCTTCTCCATACGCTACCGTCGCTCCCCAACCCCCATATGTTGTTGCTGTTACCTGTGTGTACACTTCTTAGCTTTCCGCTCTCAGTGGTGAACTTCCCGTTGCCGGCGTAGCGATAGACATCCATAAATGAGTCAGTTCCCCAGATAGCTCCATCGTTTCCAACCGTTATGCTGTTCAGTCTGACCCTCGGGACGATTTTCCAGCCGTACTGCGAAGTGTACTGATAGACCTGGTTGTAGACAGTGATGGCCCAGATGTTTTCTGCGTTGCCAACGGCAATACTTTTTAGATTCCCTTGAACGTTCCTCCAGCTCAGTACCTTCTCTTCGTTTTCGCCTGAATCCATGTAGAATTCCTCTGGTACCACCCGCTTCCACCCATTTTCTGCTCTTTGCCAAAGATAGCCAGAAAGGTCGAGTCCCCAGATGACACCGTCTGAGCCGACGTTTACGCATTTGAATCCGTGAGACTTTCCGTCCTTGACCCAAACGTTGTCCTGAAGTTGGTAGTATGCATCGCCCTCAACATCCACCGCCCAGATATTATTTCTCATTCCAACGGAGATGCAGGTGAACTGTCCACTGACCGGTTTCCACCACCCACTTCCTTCTGCACCCAAGCTCCAGACGGACTTGTCCTTGGCCAAAGCCCATACCGCGCCATCTCCACTTACACTAAGGTCGCGAAATCCGCCAGTTTGGGCCAAGTCTCTTTCAGTACCATCCTCACAGACGCGGAGTGAAATTTTCTCCCATCCCACGTTGCCATTGAGATGAGATGCCTTCTCTGGCATAGGCAGCAGCCAATTTTCCACCCATGGTTCATCTGCAACTGATGCGTCGATGGTTTTGGAATAGAGCGTATTGAAGGAATCCACGCCAAACAGCCTCCACCCCTTCTCCGTTTGGACAATTGTGGTGTGGGTTAGCAGGTGATCGATGGAAAGATCCACCTTTTTCCAGCGGAACATCGATAAATAGTTCAGGTAAATTTGAGTGGTTCCTTTGTCAGACTCCTGAATGTTTACTATCATCGGGTGTCCTGAGAAATGCAGCATGAGCTGCGTGAGTTGGCCCATGTTAACATCACCCTTCAGGATTCTCCTCGCCTTCCCCGTCTCAAAGTTCAAGGATAAGACATTACTGTTAGCGTCAAACACTAGTAGTCTTCCCTCCCCGATTTCTATGGGGAAATCAAGATATCTGTTAGTATTAATGGACAGATTATGTAGGACAGTGTATGTCGTGCTACCTGATGGCATGAAATTATTCACGATCCCCGAGAATTTCCTATTTGCAAACTGCTGAACAGACATCACTCCAAATGGATTGTCGAGTTTAAGCTTCAATACGCTCCCATCCTCGGTCATCCCGAACACTGCATCATCTTGTCCATGCAGCATACGAAGGCGCTTGGGCGGGCTAGGATCCATCGGGACCTCCCGCCATTCAGCGATGTTTTTCTCCTCAGTGGCCCCCAAAGTAATGATGTATACTTTCTCGTTGGTGCCCAGGGCGTACAGGGTGTTTCTATTGACAGCAATGGAGCATAGCGTAGTTGGGGGAACTCGTGGCCACGATTTGTTCCATACAGGTTCTGACTCAGAAGTGAAGTCCAAGCACCAGAGATCACTGTTCTCAGTAAGTAGTATTAGATGGCGACTCCAGTGCAGCATCATAGGCAGTCGACTGCAACGTGGGTTAGTATTGGCTCCGCTAGAATGCAGTGATTTCTAACTTACGGTGGATAGACGAAGTTGTTTTTAGACTCCTTTGGGAACGGCAGATCTAAACTGGGAAATAATCAGCATATTGTGGTGACGGTTTACGTTTCACCTATCTCCACTTCGCATGCACAAATAATCAAATGCCACCTACCGGATTCTGCGTGGCTTATTTTGAACGGATTTCTTCAAACGAGACCACTTTCGAAGAAAGCGACGAATAAGTCTCAGGCACGTACGCTTGATCTTCGGCTTGACTTCGACTAGAGAATCCAGAGTAGACTCGGCATTTTTGTCGTCGGAAATGTGCGTGGGCTCCCCCTCCTCTTCTGGTTCGTTTCCTGGCGATAGCTTCAGATAAGCATCAACCCATAGCCCAGCCGCAAGTGGATCATCAAAATGGAGTTGAAACTGACGTTTCCGGCTCTGAATATGTAGAGTACTCCCTGGTGTATCCGATGGCTGGATGAGTTCGAATCTTTGCACGTTGTTGCAGCTAATGATTTTTGGGTTCTCCAACTTTTCGGGGCTTTGGCAGATGAACAGCGTACGCGAGTCCATATTGACAGAGTTGTAGAACTCATAAATATCCTCCAGATCACACTGTGCCGCTCCGATGGCATGCCGTGTGAGCATCACCTGGGTATCCTCGATACTAAGCGGGTGCTCATAAAGTATAAGGTAGCAGGGAATCTGGTCTTGAGTAGCATGGCCTTCGTATAAAATCAAGTGACTTGATGGTGTTTTTTGTGTGGGTGGCGGATTATCAAGCCTGTTGGCTCGCCGTAAAACAACCATTAGTAGCTGGGGTTCGAGTCAGTTGGAGTTACTTCAGTGTAATGAAATGGCTAAACGGTAGCTTTCGAATAGACGGCAAAGCAGGAAAAAAGCGATAAGCCCCCACTGGGTAACCGAAGGTATTTATATAACACTACGGCTCAGAGTGGTATTCGTTTGTCCACGATTGTACGCATATTGTGACGCCTCATTCAGAAAACTGGATCTTTGATTGGGATTTCAGAAAATCCCTTGAAGATTTCAGTGGAAACTCAAGGATGGATAAGCGGTCATGCCCCCAAACACCAAACTCCATTGGTGTTCTGCCTAAAGTGTCCGTGTAACCATTTCATGATGAGTTCGCACCAACCCGGTATCTGGGCTTATATTGCAACTTTAATTCGCAAGAGCAAACAGATCCACTGAAACCAAAGTTAGTTGTGATGCATGAGGTAAGAAACAGTTAAAGTGATGGCAAAATATGGATACATACTCCAAATGGCAGTCATCATCATATCCAATAAAGCTAATATCTTAAGCCCGCCTTGCTATGGGTTGGTAGTGGATCAATAGAATATAATCTCAGCTTGTGACTCCGCTAACGGTGGCACAGTCTCTCATATGGACATAACTGTTCATCATAAATAAATTGTCTATAGCGATTAGTTACACCGTTGTTATTGTAAGGGAAACGCTGTGTCAGGGAGGAGCTTTCATGGCTTTTGGAGCAGTACGAACCTACAGCTGTAATCAGTCAATTTTAGCATGCCTTGATCGAAGAGCTGCAGATACTTTGTATGATTCAAGCTATGACAGGTACATAGCTGGAATCCCAGACAAATGACTTCCCAATCAACCGAGCTATTCGTAGTTGCCAGCTACTCCGCATCCAACAAATGCCGCTGCAATCAGCCCTTCCGAATCCCTTTAATTTAATAGAAATAGGCATTCCGAGATGTGGATGTCCCACCATCTCAAATGCCTAAGTACTGCGTCTCCAGGACTTTTGATTTGCTCCATTCGTCTTGATGGATCATATAAAGGCGAGTGGAAGGCATGATAAATGATGGACGAGATCACGTGGCGAACGATTTAATTCAATCCGAGCGAAGTTCGCGCGTTGTATTCTGTCGAATTCTTAATGTATCAGTGCTGTAAAGAATGATCCAGCCATTAGAAAAGGAAACAGTCAGAAAAATAAGTTCAGGGCAGGTGATCATCGAGGTCGACAATGTAGTCAAGGAGCTTTTTGAGTAGGTATCTTCCTCCATTACAGCCTGTTTCAACTGGTTTCCCCGGCTTACTCATTGGCTGATTCTTTCTTTTCCAACAAGAAACGCCTTAGATGCCAAGGCGACCTCAATCACCGTCCGACTTGTCGATGGAGGTCTCACCTCAATCTCGGTATACGTTCAGAAGTAGATTGCTCATTCTTTGTCTAATTTGCTAATAGACCGTTTGAAGGTCAAGGATAACGGTCAGGGTATACCAATCTCGGATCGTCCTAATATGGCTAAACGTTATTATACTTCCAAAATTGAGAAATTTGAAGACTTGGATTCGGTTTCTTCGTATGGGTTTCGAGGTTGGTATTGCATTCCTGTTGAGCTTGAACAGAGCTTCTAAAATCGCTTGTTTATTAAGGCGAGGCCTTAAACTCCATATGTGCTGCTTGTCAGCTTGTTCAGATCACAACGAAAACGCCGGAAGACCCGACAGCCATCATATACGATTTAGATAAAACTGGTGCAATCGTGAGGTTTTCCTTTCTATGCATCTATCAATAGCGTTTTCGGCAATGTTAACCATATTGTTCCGCTTTCCAGTTCGAAATCTGTTGGAGGAGAGCAAGGAACAACAGTCAACGCTCTTAAACTCTTTCAATACTTTCCTGTCAGAAGACAGGTACAAAATTAGAGCTAGAGAATGTGCTCGGATACGATTACTCATGATACTTTTCTGGCCGTCAGGTTGCTCAAAAGACCGTGAACAATGCCATTAAGCGGATCATGGACTGCCTCATGTCGTATGCTTTGATTCACCCCACCATCAGACTATCGTTTAAGAATACCGAAGTGAGTACCAAGAAACGAGGACCAAACAAAAAAGAGTGGATCAAAATCAGCACCAAACATATCATGGAATCGATCACGGCTGTTTTTGGCAAAGAGCTCACCTCACAGCTTCTCCACAAAACTGAAGCCATCTGTGATTCAAACAATGATGCAACCGGGGTCACTTTGGAGGTTGTTCTGCCTAAGCGGGATTCAGGTGTCGTGTCGTATGGCTATCTCAGGCGACGGACAGTTCACTGATCTTTCGTATCCTAATAGATTCAGCGATTGTGTGCAAGGGTGATAGATCGTTCTTCTATATTAATGAGAGGCCTGTTTCAGCTAACAAAGGGGAGATGAAGCAGATCCTCGGAAAGATTCGGGACAAGTACAACAGTATCTCACAAGAGGATGCCGGTAAGTAAGAGGGAGGTGTTATGCTTGTCTTTCCATGGCCACATCGTATTTATGCCACTGAACATCAGGGACCAAAAAGTCTCCATTCGTGCTGTTCCACATCAGGCTACCGTTGGGAAGTTTCGATGGTAGTGTATATTTCCCATCTCATTCTGGCTTCAACTTAATTAATGCATGCATCCTTTAAAGTGAATGTGGAACCAAGCAAAAATGTTGTGTTGCTTCATCGGCCGGAGGCAATATTTCAAATTGTCGACGATTTTCTTGACGAGTTTTATGCCGAAAGCGCCCCTATTCCACCACAAACGATCGCAAATGAGGGCGCTTCGACCCCAGCTTCACCAGAGTAGGTGGCAGATCCCAAGATTTTGTTGGGTTTGTACTAACCTTTCCGCATAGAGCGCAACGACAACAGCCCGAGCAAGTCACAAATGAGCATACATTGCGGCGTGAGGAAGAAGCGGGTATCTCTCGCATAGAAGAGCTGCCTCAGGGAGCTGACCCAGAACCGCATTCAAACATAGTTTCAGCAGACACAGAATCAACGCCTGCTGCGGCACAACCTATGCCGAACAATGAGGACGGGGTCCAGTTGAGAGGAATATTCAACGATAACCGCGATACTTCAGATGATAAGTTGAGCTTTTTACCCACCAAGCTGATTGCTCGTGAGGATTGGAGTAAAGGCCATGTGGAGGGTCTAAATAATCCAGTTCTTGTCTGTAGCGCAAATGCCGGATTAGAGAATGATGAAAAGGAATTGGCCGAAGTTTCACGCAACCGCAGAGCTGGAGATTCTCTTTCCAGACCATCTCTTCGCCTTGGTCATTCTAACGACTCGAACACTTCTAAAATATATAACCATCCTATAGCTGGCCCATCAAGAGCCTTCGATGATTCATCCAAATCATTGGACAACGCTTTGACCGGTGTGGAGTTTGAATCGAATCCCTTTGTATCACATTACTCTTCGAACAGAGTATCAGCCTCCTCTCCATTTACATTAAAGCTAAACTCCAGTGCAGATAATGAGCCAGACCTGGACGAGGAGTTCTCGCCTGAGCGACTGAAAACCTCGTCTGTTACTTTCAATGACGATCTCAACCGCACCAGTGCCGATGGCCCTCAGTCTAGCCCAAAGTTTACGCCGTCGTCACGGCATTATCCTATATTCGACCCGGAGCATAGGAGGAGTCGAATGGAGGCAGAGCAGGCATATCCCAGTGATGATGATGATGATGAGTCCTATTCCGTAAAGCGAAAGAGTGTTGTTACTACCACATTAACCCCTACAAAACGGCATCGAGCCAAGCTGAACCCATTCGAACGGCTAATGGATGCCAATCAGCTTACTCTTCACGAACTACTCAAATCGCCAAGCTCTTGCAAGATGGTAAGTCGTAAACGAGCACTCGGAATGGTCGACACCCTTCATGAAGAGCTCTCGCACACCTTCAATTTATCGGCTACCGGTCGGAAGTACCGTACCATTAGAAAAAGATGGGAGAAGAAAGCAAGTGCTCGAGATGAGAACGACCTACTCCCGCAGCCTCTTTATCGCTTTATTGGGAACGTCGACAAATTCTGGGTTATCAAGAACGAGAACGATCTGCTGATTGTGGATCCCATCAGGTATTTCATATTCACCTGACGCTATGAGCATCACCGACTCTAACACTGATAGCTCACAGGTCCCAATATCCCTACCTACACACGAAGCTGATGGAAAGCTATGAGTTCGCTCTGGCGCCTCTCGAATCTCCCATCCTTGTCTCACCAAAGTAGGTTTACTTGCCAGACTCGCCTAGGAGGAGTGTATTAACCTTTCTATAGCTCTATCGGAGGGCTTGTGAATCTCAATTTTCTCAGCAAGCTCCCTTCAACCGAGGAAGGATTTCGCTATACCATTCAAGACCGTCGGGTGTTGGCCAATGGATTCGAGCTTTGTTTGACCAAAGGTAGGGCTCATTTCAGAATTCCTGCTGAAGCAGTGCCCACTGACCTTTAGATGGCTAGGTCCTGCGAACAAGACTCCGCTCCTCGAAGTGACCGCCATGGCCACGCAGCTACCCACCCTCGGCATTTCAGATTTGTCCGAGTTGATCTCACTCTTGGTTGAGCACAAGTCCAGCCAAGACCTGACGAAAACTCGCATCGCGAAGGCGGTGGCGTTCTTCGAAGAGGAAAGCAACCGGCTGGCCAAACTCAGCCTTCAAAACGAACACATCCAGGAAATAGTCAATGAGATTTTCCCCATCGATGATCCATCACAAGAGATCACGAAGGTCATTTGGTCAATGAAATAAGCCCCAGAGCTACACGGCTCATTTGTATATCGTAGAGTGGCGGCTGATCTTTCTGATGGTGGTTGCCTCCATTGTTGCCTCCAATAAAGAGCCAGGCTGTTTAATAGACCTGTGGTGTAATCTATATTGCTTAACTGCTTTCCCCCAGGTTTTTACTCGACACCCTAGTTGTGGAAATGTTGGATATGAGGGCTTTTTTGTCCATGGGATAAGAGTCTGGTCTGCGATAACGGATGCCAGAGATCTGACACGGACGCATGTATTTGACACACCCATGCTGTCTGGCTTCATCACTCAGCGCATTGCACACCCAAGTTCGAATGGGAACACATCATGATGTCAGCTTGTCTTGGGTGGGCAGAGAAGGTAAACCAAGCAGTATGATAATAAATTAAACCTTTAATTCAAAAGTCCATCTAATTGCTGTCTACAAGTTCAGTCAGCTCCACATTAACACTCTTCAGAGCATTGACAATCCATTCAGGGTATTTCCCTGCCTTATTATAACGTGTATACATGAATTCCTTCAAGAAATCCGGGAAACGATCGTCAACAATGCTTTGTCGGACCCTCTTCATCAACTGCATTTGGTATGCAATGTTGTGAATGGAGAGTAGATGGCAACCAACCGTCTCTTTGGTGACGATCGAATGCAAGTAGGATCTTGTGTAATTCTTACATGTCATACATGGGCATTCTGGATCGATGGGCTGGAAATCTTCGGCGTAGCGTGCATTTTTCAGGTTCATTGAACCAGAGTCCAATAACGCATTCCCGAAACGAGCAGTGCGTGTAGGGAAAACGCAGTCATACATATCAACGCCTAAGGCGGAGCAAACAACCAAGTCCTCGGCGTAGCCAACCCCCATACAATAACGTGGCTTATTGTCGGGCAAATAGTCGGTACAGAGACTAACAATTCTCCAGAACTGATCTTTCTCCTCACCGCCAGACAAGCCACCGATGGCGTAGCCTGGCAAATCTCTGGCGACCATCTCTTTGATGCAATGCTTTCGTAGCTCTGGCTCTAATCCACCCTGAATGATAGCAAAGAGATTTTGGGTTTCCGGGTTCTTGTGCGCCTTTATACAACGATCCAACCTGAATGTATATGTCAGTCATGAGACAGTGTGGTTGTGGGTGATGATCGTAATACCATCTAATGGAGCGGTGCATAGCTTCTTCCAGTCTGGCACCTGTCACGAGTGAGGACACGACATCATCCAGCTGCATCATGATGTCGGCTCCTATAGAGTTTTGTAGCGACATAGATTCCTCCGGAGTAAGAAGCATTAACGACTTGTCGTAAGGGTTTTGGAATTGGACTCCTTCCTGAAGTTCATGTCAGTATAAGCGGGTGTTAGGCGTGCTAGTGAATCGAATGCAATACCTCTGTGATCTCAGCAAGATGCAGAAGCGACACCATCTGGAAGCCACCACTATCCTAATACTGCATCAGAAAAAACGTTCGGAACAAAGACTAATCCAGAGAACCAACCGTGAGTAATCCTCGGTTCCACTTCATAAATTTGTGGAGCCCACCAACTTCATCCAACAATTCCTGGCCCTACAAAGGCAATTGGGTAAAGAATTAGCAACAAACGAAACATTCATAGGCTCCGGGTAAATTACGTACAGGACGATTTCCCTGAAAAGGATAGAAGATTAGATGACAGTCCAAATAAACCATTCTCTGCAATTAAAGTGGACTTTACCAGATGGTAGGTGTTTCCGAGAATCACTTGGCATTCAAGGTCCTCTAATTGCTTGGTCGTTAAGCCCTTCATGGTGCCTTGGGTGCCCACCGGCATAAACATTGGGGTTTCGGCAGTGAAATGCGGTAGCTGGATCTTCGACACTCTTGCCTTAGTGGTGGAACATTTTGCCACGCAAGCATACCTCAATGCTGACTTCATGGTTTTGAAGCTTCTTTCTCGCCGCTAAATAACCGAACTTGCGGAGAACTAGCTACCGACTGGCCTGACCTGAGCACAACTACGGTGGGGGGGATCAAACTTTGACGAGCAAATTTTCACTCGCAAGATCCTTTTTTTCCGCATCGACCATAAGATCTGCGTACATGCATACGTTAGAAAAATCTACAAAACCGGCGATGATCATTCGCATAGAATGGGCAAAAAATAGCCATCCATGGCGGTGATCGATCCCCCAAGCATCCATTGGCTGGGTTCAAGAAAAGCCAACCACAGCCTCCCTTGAGAATTCCGTGTCAAGTTGGGAATTCTGCGACGATTTCTGCAGCACTGGCTGGGTTGCTTGCTTGAACAGCCTAATGAATAGCAGATGGTATTTGGTGGTATCGACCACACCGCTATAATGCTCCCCTTCTGTATCGGATTCAGCAGCTACTGCAGACGGAGATATCTTCTCGGTGCTACGAAGGACAGAGAGTTGCTACTGGATGTGCTTCAGCCGGCCACCACCTTCACCGGCCATGGCACAACAACCAGGATCCCTACGCACATCCAATGCCCGGTTTGTATACGGATTGTCCGGCTAATGCTGAATCAATCAATGGTCACAGCATCAAACTCCGATGTGCGCTAGGTGATAGAAACTTCTGTTTCTCGTAACCAGTACCTGCTTGTAGCAAGATCATGGAAGACAAAACCCTGAGGGTTTAAGGGAAAAATCGATTAGAGGAGGTGGTTTCATATTGATGTTGCATCCGTTTCTGAGAATCTAGATTGACATTTATAAATTTGAACCAATACAGCACTGCTCCAGCCACGCAGGGGCCGAAGTCTCGCGTTCCCTTGGAATGCGCTCGTGGTGGCAACAGGTGAGATGAGTTGGCGTCCAAGCACATCTCCCTGGTAACCCAGTGCGCGACAGGGACGGCCTGTTGGCTGGAAAATAGATAGGAGATGCTCGATTCACGTGGGATTCCGTATTTTTTACATAGCTGATAGAGAATTACAGGGGGAAGCCGGGAAATAAACACATAACGAACTGGCTGGTTTAGGTGGATTTTGGTGTATGAACATCACTTTCAGATTAAATTGCAAATTATATCTGACAGTATTAGGGCGGCCCTGCACTTTGAACAGAGCCTTGGGAATTGGGTGGGTGGTGGTAGATGTTAGGCGGCTGAAATGAAAGTGATGCTCAGTCTATTCAAAATGGCGCAAAAGCAAGTGGATTCATTGCTGACCAACATCGATGTCCGACTCATCCAAGGAGAGTATGCTAAATGAATCCCCGTGGAGGTCGTCGTCCGTCATGTTGGATGCGACCTCGTTCCAGCTTGAGAACGAGAGGTCCGAGTTGACGGTGCTGACCGAACACGTGGAGACTCTCCTCATGATGGCCGACGGTGGCAACGGGAAATACTCGTCTGATGAGACGGGTTGGAAATCCGAGAAGGTTGGCGAGGGGCAGGAGGAGCACATTCGGAACTCCTCCTCCCGCTGAGTAGCTATCTGCTGAATCTCCGAATTAATCAAGCTGTCGTGGAATCTATCCATCTCCACCTGAGAGTACTTGCCGCAGTCCCGCGACTTCTTCGTCGTCTTTCTGGCCCGGCGCTTCTGGATTTCGTTTTCAATCCTTAGCAGGAAGAGCTTCTCCTCCTCCAGCAACTGCTTCCGTCGTAGGTTCTCTCGTTGGTGAGTCAGCAGCTGTTTGAACTCTGCCAGGATCTCTTCCTTTCGCGTAAGCAAGAGCTCCACTTGTTGCTCCACATTGGATGACTGATGGGTTGGGTGATTAGGACTGCGGGGAACGCTACGCGAGGGCATGTGGGAAGGGCACTTACCATGGGCTTCTTCAAGGGCTCCAAGGCGGAGTCGTCAAGGCTCTCCTCTAGATACTCGCGACGCCGTCTGTAGTCGAGTTCGTTCAAGTCTTGCCAAAATGCCTCATCCAGGTCTTCGAACAATATGTTGGGGATGTGAGCAGTGTAGGCTACGATCCCCATGAGAAGCGCACCCACAGTGAATCCGTAGCGAACCATCAAATATACTGGACTCGACAGGCGCATATCCTGGTGGTTGGGATGATATGTACGCGCTCTAAACTACTGTACAGGGGAATTTTGACGGAAGGAATGGTATTCAAGTCGAAGGGTGAGTGAATCAGGTAGAGCGGAGGATCTGAGGATGGCTCTGCTTTATACTCAGATGTGACGATAAGCTTTTCTATCATCACCCCGGGAAATGACACCATCCACTTAAATTTGTGTGCTCCCTCGAAAATCATTTGCGGCTATCCAGTTCATCAAACCAAGCGCTTGAACTCATGCCTTAAGAGTCATGTGAAGAGGCGATTTGGGGGACACCTGGCAGACCAGATTCGTGTTCAGCATGTTTTCCTGGCCAGCCCGGTCCACAGAAATCATCGCGATTCTCGAGCAGAGGGAAATCCCTACCACCTCATGGGTAGGCCAGCCACCACAGAGCAGCACAAATCCATGAAATATCCAGTGGGCGAGTCAGGGGAGCCAATAGGCGCTCGCTGGAGGGCTCGGAATCCAACTGCAAACCTCCACCTCTGTCGCCAAATCACATTCCTTGTGCTTCTCAAGGAAGCGGATTCCAAACTGTCGATCCGACAAATGGAATTTCCCCATCGGTCCAGAGCTCGCATGCGAGGCATTCATTAAAACGAGTAGCATTGGGATCATGCCGGCCATTCGCGCCGTCTGCACGATCCTCAAGAGCAAGAAAAGTCTGGTTTGCCGCGAGCCGTGTTTGCAGAGAATTTGTCACTCGAAAAAGGAGGATTGATCATCTGACGGAATCGGGCTCGGCGATTCGTCATTGCTGTAGTCATTTGCTCTAAATACCTCATATCAACAGCCATATTTGGGGTGACCCTGATGTCCCAAATGGTTCATCATGACTGCATATCTAATTAAGCTTCGCTTCATGATGGGCCGTTTGTGATGGCTACGCTGATTGCATGTCCAGGGATGGCTTCTGTAGGACTGCTGTCGCGCTGGTCGGCGTCACCGTCTCTCGTCTTGCCAAACACAGTCAAGTATCTCCGATGGCCAGCCATCAGATCGGGTCTTGTCTGATTCGAGACTTACTTGGTAAGAAGCTGCGTCTCCTGTGGTCTTATCTGTGATGCGACTTGTGTACATGCTGGAGAGCAGCTGGCGAATCCGCTCCCCACCAGGCCAAGTGTGACCGGTGTCGGAGTTGCTGAATGGGTGCCATCCGCTCACCATCCACGGCCATTGGCTGACCTGCGCAAGCAAGTCTAGGTCCGCGCATATTGATAGGCCTCCAGGAGCCCACTGGCTGTCCAATGAAGCTGAGGGGGACTGCTTAAAATGGTATCACGTCAGTTGAACCTTGAAGCAGGTAATGGGCCCGCTAATTTGTGGTACAAATAGCGTAATAGAGCTTAGCGCAGTGCTTCCACCGAATCTGGCCAAATCAGGAGAGCTGTCGATTTGTCTGACAAATGGGAGTGGACCAGCAATATACGGCACCACGTAAATGGCGAATCCCCAAATCCAGCCGTAGCACTGTAGGAAGCTTCGATGCTGAGGAACCAGGGATTCCAGGAGATCCTTCAATGGAAGGCGATTCCTGATTGTCAGGTTCCTTGACGGTTTCTGCTTTGAGGATTGGGGAGATCATCGACGGGACAAATGGGTAAATGCAGTCACTTTTGATGGCACATACCCAGGCTGCGTGGCTGGCGTCTACCGTTGATTGCCCTGGATTGGGAATCCCGTTTATCATTCATTTCCAAATCCGATAAACTAGTCTCGAGCCGAGCAATCCCACTCCGCCACCAAGCGCAAGCAAACAAAATGGAACTGGATTTCGCAAAGGGGAATTCGAATCCCGAAAATCCCCCTGTGTCCCTGGGAGCATCTGGGCCTTGGGACGTTCTTGCTTTCCGAAACTTATCTGCTATCACGCTCGTGAGGCCCACCTCGCTGCGGCTCAATTGATTTTAGGGTACATTGTGTACATGCCCAGCGAGCGAATAGAAGCCTGATTTCCCGAGATTCCCATCCCCCTGAAATCACCTACGTGACATGGCGGATTTTGCGTGGAGCCCCCATGATGATAGATATGCTTGAATATTTGCTTCGGATTCGCGTGATCCATTTCTACTATGTTCTGAGGTATGCTCATGCCAACGGATCCTCTTGCTTCAATGTCTGGAGCGGGTCCTACCAAAGGCACCCGGGACCAGCCAGAACACACTGCGCCTTGGAAAACCCGTTGGTCATGGTGCGTTTCCGCAAACGATGGCTATCCCTAGTGGATGAATCCGGTAACTAGCATACATTGCCAGTTCCGCTAACTCCCCTTCAGGAACAAGTGGTGTGCTACTCTTAGGTAGGGGTTTAGTGAGTTATTCTCCAACGAACGGTCTAGCTACTGTGCTGCAAGTCAAGTGCTGAGGGAAGTCTGGTTTCCTTCGTCCGGGTACGTTCCATAATCGTAAGATGCAAGGATTTCCGGGCGCTTTCCTAGGAAGGGTGGGATCGAGTTCAGAGCGCGTTGCCGCTTGCACATATTTGTGTACATGAGATGATCAGTTCTTGTCTCCTTAATGAACACCTGGTTGTTATGGCCTAGAAGACTCGCCAGACAGCATGTACGATCGAATGGGATGCTAATCAAGCTATAACTACAAACCAAGCTACGTTTGGCAGCAGATATTTGGTATCATTATGTTGTGGGTCACTCGTTCTCTCAATCAGATTTGTATCTGGAGTGCATAATATGGGAATTAAACTTATTTCGGTAGTCCGACCAGCTCCGTAATTCTTACCTGAAGGGAATCGTCCAGGTGTAGGTTTGTCGCCATTCAGGAAGCTGGTCCCTCTATATCGTTGGTCCACAACAGACTTCATTTCGCAATGGGCAGCACATTACAGTATACACGGCACACTCTTGAAGCCCCTGGATACCGGGCCAGGCTATGCGCGAAATCCAGATAAGGGTTTTGACATCGGTCATGGGAGCCTCTGCATTAGTTAGGCATGATGGTCCTGCCAGATATATGCGACCTGCCCCGCTTTACATGTTACCACCAGTAACTCTCAAGGCTATCTGGGTACCAATTAATTTGCATCGCAGTTAATGCTACCGCATTATGGGGATCATATAGCTGGGAATGCTCGGGTTTGCGCCTGAATGAAATCGTTGTCAATCTTCTACCTTGTATCGCCTTCCGGCCATGGTGTTGCTGATTCAGTAGCACCAGTGTCTTATCATGCACAGTCCCATTCCATCGATTGCACTGGATAAATTCCGTCAGAACCTTGACAGTGGCTAAGGTTGTTGTAATCTGCTATTCAACAACATCGTTGTTTTTCTGGTTTCCAACGAAGGTGCCATGGTGAATGCCTTTCGTACCCGTGTACCAGTACGCACGGCATCGTCGGTTAAATTTGTCACGGTCCACAGTAATCCCCAAATCTCCTATCCATGCTTAGCAGCCTATTAGTATTGCTCGCCTCAACGGTGCGGTCATGAGTTGTGAATTTCAAGAAACATCAGTATTTGGATGTTGGACTTAGGCATAAATAGCTAGATGCCCACCCAACTAGAGTTCCTCCCTCTGAACTGAACCAATGTTTCTCATTTCCCCATGATTACGCCAACCATAAGGGATTACATTGACAGAAGCCTGAGATTTGGGGCGCATAAGACAGAGCCCTGGTCACCGTCTACCTCAAGAGTGGGTCACTGAGGGGATGCGCGGCTTTTATTCAACCTGATTTGGAAGATCTTAGCTGCCCATTGTTCAGCTATGATACCAGTTACTAGCATGGTGTCCTTTTGGTTATACAAATTCATCGATTGAGCCCTGGGGACATAGGCGGGTGAGAACAGCTTCTATAAGTTGACAGAATTTTACTGAGACTTGGGTTGACTATTCGGACATCAAATAAATTTGCTTCCTACCTGCCAAGAGGTCCCTTACTTTGCGCATAACTTCCGGAGTCCTTTTGCAAAACATTCTTATCTGTACTATTGCAAAGTTCACTCAAAAGAGTAAAACATCAGCTTTGGCTTGGTCAGTTGATTAGTGGGAAACTAGCCTCTTCTCAAAATATTCAATACTTGCAGGCTCAGATCTATCAACAATCCAAACTATTCATTAAATTTTCTTAATGCCAAAGATATTGGTGTCTCAATGTGCCCATCTGTGCTAAGTTTTCTCCAACTCTTCCCAGCTGTCCTCCATATACCAACTCATCATATCCATGACAGACTTGAAGGTAATATTCTTGATGAGATTAGAATATTTCTTCCTATCCTCCCACATATCTGCCTCATAGGAAGCTCCCAAAAGGTGAAGTAAGGTCCAATGTTCTCTACACAACAAGCAAGATGGAGTAGAGAATGAATGTAGTAGTGGCAGAGATCTATGCAGTCAGCTTTATGCTTGTAGTATAGTGGCTCAAATCCCATCTGAAACCCCTTGCATAAAAGCTGTAGATGTGCTAAGTTAGCATTAGTGATCTGCTTCTGGACAAATATTGCTACAATGGCAACATATAACTCCCAATGCTATTGGCATACTCTGGGTAGAAATCACTTTAAAAGGCCACCTGAATAAATACATATTCAGTGCATCCAGTCCTTGCATTTGTATTGTTGCATATGTTTATGAATACTAATTGAGGTTTGAGAGAAGTGTTCTAGGAAACAGATACTTGGTAATATCTTGCCAGTTGTTTTGAGTATCTCTGATATCCAAAAGGGCTCATTTAGCATGAGATGCCTCATGTGCAACTTGGTCATTAGTTTTAAGATATTGTTGAAGTACAGATGCATTACTCCTGGTGTAAAGCTTTTGCTCCTACAGATTCCATCCATCTCAAGTGTCTCAGCATTTAGATTAAATTCATATTCTTGCCAAAAGCATACAAAAATCATCCAGTAATAAATGCAAGTAGCTATCCAGGTTTGACAAAATAGGCCCAGATATCAGTGAGACTACCATTGGATTTCTGTTGTGATACAGTAACATTGGAGGCAGACTCACTTTGATGATAAATTGTGGGCAGCAGGATTTGAAGGTAGAGTACTTGTTTAATGAGAAACTTGTAAAAATTTGTATTTCCACCTAAATATTCACCTAACTTAGTCACTTAGATCATCACCTTCAAATCCTAGAGAATACTGACCAAGTTCCTTGTTGGGATTTACTTAGAATATTTTCACCAAAATACCAGGTACCCAGAACATGAAAATTTGATAAGTTGTCCAAACAGCCCCAAACTTTGCACACATGTTCTTGGGACCTTCCTTAACCCATTCTATGTGTTTGTAATGCCAAGACCAGGTAAAAGTATAAATACTACTTTTACATTCAATAAATCATTAAGTGAAAACCACATAATCTACTTGTTCTCCAAATCACTTCCAATATCTCCAAGACTCTCACAACAGGTTATGAGCCCCAAGCTGTCACTCTCTGCAATGTCTACTACTGCTATTACTGGAATTTTTCCCTCTGCTGAAAAGTTGGATGGATCTAACTACCAAGTGTGGAAGGTGAAGATGAAGATGCTGCTACAAGAAAGTGGCCTTTGGGATATTGTCATGGGAGAAGAATGCCCTCCTAAAAACGTGGGAGAGGAAGCCTTAAAGTACCAGAAGAAAGAACAAAGTGCCTTTAACTGCATTTGCCTTAATGTTAAAGACAAATTGCTAATTCAATGCTCAAGAGCAAAAACGGCAAAGAATGCCTGGAAAGCATTAGAAGACACCTACCAGTCATGTTCAGCTGCCAAGAAAATGTATCTGAGACAAAAATTCTTTACTACAAAGATGCTGCCATGAGAAGAAATGAAAAATCTAATTAACAGAATTACCCTGCTGGTAGATGAGATGGAATCTGTGGGCATACCAACTACTGATGAGGATGTGATAGTTACCATCCTGAATAGCCTGACAGACAAGTTTCAGGGCCTTGTATCAGCCCTAGAGTCCAGAACTGAAGATTTGACCTTAAATTATGTATATGGAAGGCTCCTGGATGAAGAATTAAGAAAATCAAGCGCCAATAAGAAGGAAGAAGAAAAAGCTTTAATAAGCAATGATAACCAACAAAGGAGGTGCCCAAGACCCTACAAAGGCAACAGCAACCTGTTTTGTAACTACTGGAAAAGGAAAGGACACACATCAGACCGGTGTCTCAAAAAGAAAGATAATCAGCAAAAGAAGCCTGAATATGGAAATGCTGCAACAACTGAAGATAGACTATTCATATCTGCACTAAATATGACCACAAACAAGGATTCTCAGATGTGGTATATTGACTCTGGAGCATCTCAACACTTTACACACCAAAAAGAACTTTTTACCCAATATCAAGAAATCCCAATTAAGAAGGTTTTCATGGGTGATGGTAGAACACTTGATGCAGTGGGAGAAGGAACTATCCAAGTAAACCTTAGAAGCAGTGAAGGAAGCCATACACTGACCTTTAAAGAAGTACTCTATGTACCAGAAATAGCCAAGAACCTACTCTCTGTAAGCAAGGCCACAGCAGAAGGACTCAGTTTCAGTTTTGACAATTCTGGATGCAGGATCACTGATCAAAATGGTGCCCATATTGCTTTGGGCAGCAGAGATCAAAATCTATACAAGTTGACTTATATTCCATCATATCTGGAAGCCAATATAAGTAACTTAAATGAAGAAACACCAATGCTTTGGCACAGGAGATTTGGGCACATCAATTTTGATTATTTGTGTAAAATGATCAAAGATCAGCTAATTTCTGGAGTGAAAATTGATCCCCCAGCTAATTTGGAGCACTGTGAAGCCTGCATATATGGGAAACAAGCCAGACAACCGTTCAAGAGCTCTGGGTTAATCAAAACTAAGAAAAAATTAGATCTAATTCACTCAGATCTGTGTGGACCTATGCAAAATTTATCCTTAGGCGGGATGAAGTATTTAATCACTTTTATTGATGATTATACAAGATACACATGGGTCTACTTCATGGAGAGAAAGGAAGAAGCTCTGTCTAAGTTCAGGGAGTTTAAAGCCATAATGGAGAGAGAAACTGGTGAAAAAATCAAGAAAATACGCTCTGACAATGGTGGAGAATATACCTCAAAACTCTTCATCCACTTCTGCAAAATTCATGGGATAAAGCAAGAGACTACTGTACCATACTCCCCACAGCATAATGGAGTAGCAGAACAAGCTAACAGATCAATAATTGATATGGCAAGATCTATGATCCATGATCAAAAATTATCCTATGATTTTTGGGCAGAATCAGTTGCCACTGCTGTATACCTTAAAAATAGGAGTTATAACAGAATACTTCGTGATTCTACTCCATTTGAAGCATGGTATGGATACAGACCAAGTGCAGAACATCTAAGAATATTTGGGTGTACAGCATATGCCAAAAAACTGGCCAGAAATCAGTCAAAATTTGAGCCAAAAAGTGTAAAATGCATATTTTTGGGCTACTGCAATGAGAGTAAGGCATACAGACTCTACAATACCAAAGCAAAGAAGCTGATCAAGTCCAGGGATGTGTTGTTTGATGAAAATTCAAAATTTTCACAAAAAATGACATCAGATGATGACAAAAATTTGATCTCAAGTCCACCAATTGTCAGGATTGAATCAGAGCAAAACAATGAAAATTTTTTCACTCCAGAGGACTCTACAACTGTGGTTCAGCCAGAATCAGTGCCCAGGAATATCCCAGAAGTGATCATTCCAGTATCAAATGCCCGGAGATCAAATCGGACAAGAAATAGCCCAAATCACTATATTAATGAGGGTACAAACTTAGCCTATGCCTATTCAGTCCATATTGATGAACCCCAGACTGTAAAAGAGGCCCTAAATAGCCCTCAGACAACGTTTTGGAGATCTGCAATGACTGAGGAATATCAGGCACTGATGGAAAATCAAACTTGGGACTTAGTCAAATTACCAATCAACCAAAAATCAATTGGATGCAGATGGGTCTTCAAGACAAAATACAAGGCTGATGGTACAATTGAAAGATACAAAGCAAGACTTGTAGCCAAAGGATACTCTCAAACAAAAGGACTTGACTATACTGAGACCTTTGCACTGTTAGCCAAGTTTAATTCCATCAGACTAATATTGGCTAATGCAGCCAAATATAAGTTTTTATTCATCAAATGGATGTAAAAACTGCATTTTTGAATGAAGAACTTGATGAGGACGTGTATATGGACCAGCCTGATGGGTTTGCTGACCAAGATAACCCCCATTTGGTCTGCAAGCTTAAAAAGTCACTATATGGTCTCAAACAATCACCAAGAGCCTGGAATTGCAAGATAGATTCTTATTTGGAATCTTTGAGTTTCAAAAGGAGTAATGCTGACTATAGTATATACTATAAGCCAGATAGAGCAAATCCAGTTCTATTAGCTCTATATGTGGATGATCTTATTATAGCCGCCAATAACCTAGAAACATTGGAAGAGACTAAATCCAGCCTATCTAAGGAGTTCAAGATGTCCGATCTAGGAGAACTTAGTTACTACTTAGGGATTAAGTTCTCCATAGACAGAAGTACCAGACTATTACCCTAAGCCAGTCCAAGTATATTCAAGATATACTAAAGAAGTACAAAATGGAAGA
>MCFE01000803.1:0-34354 GCA_002104905.1 Basidiobolus meristosporus CBS 931.73
TGATTTTTTAAAAATATATTTTAACATTAATTTTATTAACTTTGAACACTTCTGAATATTTTTTTATTTTATACCAACATTGGTTTAAACTACTTTTGCTAACTTAAAGTAATTTTGGATTAAACCTTTCTAAAACTATTATTGTTATCTTGATCCTAACTCCACTCTGAGATTCTCACATTGTGGGCTAGCAAGTGTTTTTGCAATATATCTGCTAACATTTTGTCAATTGGACAGTAAGCTAACTCTAAGTTATTTTCTACAGCTTCCCTGACAAAGTGGTGTTGTATACTTATGTGCTTAGTTCTGGCATGATTAGTAGGGTTCCTAGTTGATTAAATACAATGTTGATTATCTTTGTCAATGCATGTTAGTTCATCTAAATTAAAGCCTAAGTCTTTGAATAGTTTCTGTAGCCATATAGCCTCCTTAGTTGCTTGGCAAGTGGCCCTATATTGAGCTTCAGTTGTAGATAGGGCCACAGTTGGCTGTTTCTTGCAATTCCAAGTGATAGCTGCACCAGAATAAAGAAATACATACCCAGTAGTAGAACATCTGTCAATCAGATCCCTACCCCAGTGTGAATCAGTAAAATCATCAAATTTTTGCCTATAAGCTGCTTGAGAGTATTCTAGTTGCATAATTATGGTACCTTTTAGATATCTGAGAATCTGCTTAACAGCCATTATTTAATCTGATCTATAATTCTGCATGAAATGACAGACTATTCCAATTGCTGCTGCAATATCTGGACCTGTAGCCACCATCAGGTACATCAGACTACCAACCATTGATTGGTATGGAAAGCCTTGGCCCATACTTAAGCCATTTTCACCTAAACTAGCTGAGATTTGCTCAATTTTAGATTCTTGTCCATAGAGGTAGCTGCAGGTTTGCAGTTTTCCATTTTAAAGCATCTGAAGATGTCCTTGATCTACTTAGACCAATTCAGCACAATTATAAGTGTAGGTGTATCATATTTCAATTCAATCATAAGAAAATAGCTCAATTTTACAAGATCTGTCATCTCAAACTTGCTGAAGAGATCTGTTTTGGTCTCTTTAAGTGCCTCCTGGTCACTTGTAGCTATTATTAGACTGCCTACATAAGGAACTAGGATGCTCACACTCTTTTTGGGCTGTTTCATATGTTTAGTCAGTGTCACAAATGAACCCAGTCTCCTCTAGATATGTGCAATCTTGTTATACCATGCTCTAGGTGCCTGCTTAAGCCCAAACAAGTATTTCTTGAGTCTGCACACCATATGGGGGCCTTCTGGATTGATAAAACCTTTTGATTGCTCCATAAAGTTTCTTGCAAATCCCCATTTAGAAAGGCTCTTTTGACATCAATTTGGTGTAGATCTAGACTGTGTACAGCTGCCAGGGCTAGAACTGTCCTAATGGAGGCAAACTTGGCAACCAGAGCAAATGTTTCCTTAAAGTCTAGTCCTTGAATCCAAAAATTGCCTTTAGCTACCAATCTAGCCTTGTACTTATTAAAGGTACCATTGGAGGTTATCTTGATCTTGTAGACCTATCTACATTATACTAGCTTTCTCCCATTTGGTAAGTCTACCAGTACCTACATTTTTGCCTTGATCAGTGATTGGTACTCCTCCTGCATGGCTTGTTGACACATAGTAGCATCTAGACCTTGCATTGCATGTTCAAGATGGTGTGGCTTGGCACATTAAACAAGATAAGCTACTTCATAATCACTGGATATTTGCCACTTGGAATCAAAGGCATTTCATATTCTGGTAGATCTCCTAGCAAGGATAATTTGCTCTGATCTGGAACTGGTAAATTATTTTGCATATCTGGCTGAATTAGGTACTTTTCTACTTCATCAGTGTTGATTGCATCATCAGGCAGCTAGCCAATGATTTCAGTGGCTTTCCAATATGAATTCTCCTCAAGTACACTGTCCCAGCTCTTGATTGGCTCCTGAAGTTTGCCATCATACACTTTGTACCCTTTAGTATCTTCACAAGACCCACAAAGATTCCTCTTCTACTCTTTGGCTCCAGCTTGGAGCATTTTTTGTCAGGAATTCAATAAAAGACACTGCTGCCAAAAATCCTGACGTGCCAGAGGTCTGGTTTCTTGTCTGTATATGCTTTAAGGGGTGTATAATTATGTAATGCTGTTGTTGCACATCTATTCTTGATGTATGCCTGTTGCAATTTAAGAAGTGATTTGGATATAAGGAACTTATCAAGAAATAGTGATAATAGTTGAACTGTTGTTTATTCATAAAGAAGCTCAGTATTTATACCTTTGTAGAAGTAAAACAGCTGCAACACTAAGCAGGGAGGGTTTCTCAATATTCAGGAGCATTTTGCAACAGTTTCAGGGTTAGTACATAATGTTTGGTAATAGTGCTAATTTGATCCTGACTATAGGGGAATAATCATAAGATCATATATCTGGAGTAAGTGGCAAAGTTAAGGCAGTAAATGAGTCCTACAGTGACTAAGACTAGTCTAGAATTGGTAAGTAAATTTTTAGCTCCTGAATGATAACAAATAGTCCAATATTTCAACAATGCCACCATAGCAATTAATTCAGCCAAAAACTTGAAGTTCATTCCCTTATCATGTAGCATAGATCTTCCCATCACTGCTGTTGTTCTATATGCTCATTTTGCTACTCAACTTTGCTGTGGAGTATGTGGAACAGCTTTCTGCTCAAGTATACCAGTAGATGAGCAGTATTTTGCAAATTCCTTTGAGCAGTATTTTCTTCAATTGTCACTTTGAAGCACCTTCAATTTGCACCCAGTTTGTGTTTCAGTCATGTTCTTGAAGTGCTTAGACAACTCTAAAGCATCATTCTTTGCCTTGAGGAAGTACACCCATGCATATCTTGTCTTGCCATCAATAAACATCTTAAAGTATTTCTTGGCTCCAGAGGACAGTGTTCACATAGGCCCACATTTGTCTGAGTTTACAATAGCCAATATTTTGGTGGTGTTGATGCCTCCTAAGCTCCTGAAATATTGTCTAGCTTGTTTGCCATATGAGTAACCCTTACAGACACTCAATTTGATCAGAATTGAATAATTTGGGCCTAAAACTGTTGTAAGAGTCTTGGAGATATTGGAAGTGATTGGGAGGACAAGTAGTTTGTGTGGTTTTCACTTGATGATTTATTGAATGTAAAAGTAGTATTCATACTTTTACCTGGTCTTGGCATAACAAACACATAGAATAGGTTAAAGAGGGTCCCAAGAACATGTGTGCAAAGTTTGCGGCTGTTTAGATAACTTTGAGAATTTCCATGTTCTGGGTACCTGGTATTTTGGTGAAAATATTTTAAGTAAATCCCCACAAGGAATTTGGGTCAGTATTCTCTAGGATTTGAAGGTAATGATCTAAGTGACTAAGTTAGGTGAATATTTAGGTGGAAATACAAATTTGTACAACTAAAACATGCTGATTTTTCACTAATTGGCTCATTTTCTGTTCCCCAATGTGTCCTAGCCTCCTATGCCATGTCTCCCAGGTAGTTGTATTGGCTTAAGCAATGTTGGCATAATCTGGTACAATGATCTTGCATTGTAACTGGTATATATTGCAATATCTGATTCCCAAAGCTATTTTTTGTTCATTTTCACTCAATATTGAGCAGTTCAGCTTAGTAAAAATAAATTCCAGTCCTTGGGCAGTTGCTTTACTGACTGAGAGTAGGTTCTTAGCTATTCCAGGTAGGTAGAGTATATCAGTCAGTTTTGCTGCTGTAGCCCCTGGGATATCACTCATATATAGTTGTATAGGCCCACTGGCAGTGTGGTAGGGTAAACATACCTCCCACAGACAAGTTTGTTCATATAGCCATTATGATATACTTATCCATATTTTATCTTATCAGTATTATCCCATTCTTCTTTTGCCCATATTATCAGTATTATCCCTATATGATGTTTACCCTGATTAATTATTAGCATTAGTTATTGCAGATGTTATTCAGCTTTATGATCAGTATATGCATCTACATAAGGCAGGTACCTGTGCCAGTACCCATGACACATGGCCTAGGGCTGTGTTACCATCCCTACCATTTCAATACCATATATGGTATCTCTATGTTGCACAGGTTTCAGACTACTGATTCCCAATTAGTTGGATGTGCTGTGCCTTTTAGAATCTTCCAGGACATTCTTGGCATATTTTTAGTTCATAGTGATGTCATCAAGAATTCCACTGATGCCTAGAATCTTCTAGAACCTTGTCATTAGTAATCACTTGGCAATCTGGAAAAGTACTTAAGGGAATGCAATCCCTTGTCAATAAATCATCCCTTCTATCAGTAACACTTCTACCATATTGATCAGTGGTTGATCACTGCACCTGCCTTCAGCAGCACATCTCAGACCTGCCATCAAGGAGCTTTTCAGGGTAGTGCACAAGACACACAGAGGCCTTTGGAGACACTTGGAGCACCAAGGATGCTAGAAAAGCAGGAGCTTTTACCATAGTGACATATTGACAAAGACACCAGCAGTTTAGACACAGAGGTTATTGCACCCATCAGACACCTCACACACCTTGAGTTGTGTAGCTTCTCCCAGGAGTACCTCTACACCACAACAGCGGTAGCTTCCAGTGCAGAGTTGTCTCCCAGATGAACCATTCTTACTGGATTAGACTTTAAGTTGCTGTGTTACAAGTCTTTGTATAAGAGTTGCAGAGGAATAGCATGTTTAGCTAGTACTGTATTCACTAAAACTTGAACTGATTTTTATTGAGGTTCCTGCAGCTCCTTATATACATTTTGTCAGATCAATAGCTGACTAATTGTATTTCCTAAATGTAGGCTGTGGCTGATGACTCATTTGATTGCATCATCATCACCCAATAAGATCCTACTTAATATATATATTTCTGGCTGATAAGGATTTGCTGATTCATTTGCTGACTAATGCTACTGATTTGATATATAACATTGTTATACTGATAGGCTAAACATAAAACTAATTGATTTGACTAAAAAGCTGATATAACTTGTACATTTAAGTGGCAGACCATAAAAACTGAACCACTCCTTTATACCCCAATTTACTGTGATGCTCCAGAGTCAACAGATCATTTGTTACTTTGGTTACTTGCACTCTCTTGTACAGTTAAAAGTCACTGTTCATCAGTAGTTATATGGTTTGCCTGCTCCAGTTTCTGTTTTTTGACTGCTTATTTCTTCTTGCATTGTCCTGCCCAGTGTCCTGGCTTCTTACAGTAGTTACAGCTACCAGGTCTTCTTTGGTTCAGTAGCTTTCCCTTCTTTTCTGTGTGCCTTTCTAGGATGAAAAAAGCATTGTCTTCAATTTTCTCTGCTTGATCATTACATCTGTGATCTTCATGGGGAAGTCTGCCTCCAACATAGTCTAAAGGCTAACTGTCTTCTCTGCTTCCAAAAGAAAGTATGAGAGACTCATACTTGTCTGGTAGGCTGCAAAGCAGATAGAGTATCTTTTCTTCATCATCTGCACCAGCACTAATACTGTAAAGCTCTTCTGGAAGTGTCTCCATTCTGCAATGAGTTGTGGCATGTCATCATCTGGCTTCTTCCTCATGGTGAAGAAATTTCATTTTCAATAATGCTTGCTTGATACTGGCTTTGCTTTAAAGATCTTCTCTAAGGATTCCCATGCTGCTCTGGCAGTATTTGAAGCTTAGATTTGTCCAATGAAGGAATTTTGCACATTCCTGCTACTATACTCCAAAGCTTTGTTTCTTTAAGGTGGATCAGCATCTTGATTCTCCAAAGTCTGTAGTTCTTTCCATCAAACCTCTCCTTTACAAGGAAGATGTTTGTGTTATTTTGTTTGCTGGTAAAAGTCATCCTTAAAATTGGTTAAGGCAGTCCGGGGCTCATAACCTGTTGCAAATTCAGAAGTGATTTGGATATAAGGAACTTATCAAGAAATAGTAATAATAGCAAAACTGTTGTTTATTCATAATGAGGATCAGTAATTATACCTTTGTAGCAATAATGCAGCTGTAACACTGAGTAAGGAGGGCTACTTAACATTCAGGAGCATTGTGTGACAGTTTCATGGTTAGTACATAATGTTTGGTAAAAGGTGTTAATTTGATATTGACTATAGGTAAATATTCATGGGATCATTAATCCGAAGAAACAGGCAATGTTGAGGCTACAAATTAGTCCTGCAGTGACCAAGACTAGTCTAGAATTGTTAAGTCAGTTTTTAACTGCTGAATGATACCAAATAGTCCAATATTTCAACAGCCACAACTTTATTTATAATGCTTACTATGGCAGGCATCATAGAATCTTACATTCATGTGGGTGCAATGTCTCAAATACAAGACTATCTTATATTCACATGAGTATTGACCAAAAAGTGATACTACAGATTTACATTGTCAAAGGTCAAACTGTTTGCCTTATGAACAAGACTACTATGATTCAACTCCGTGAGAGAAGCGAGAAAAGACCTTGTGCCTATTGTAGTGAGCCCCTCAGCCATAAAGCACACAGACAGCCTAGGAAGTATTACAATAATCATGACCAGTTTTTTGCCATACAAGTCATCATTGACTATTCATCAGTTACTACTGTATCAACATTGTCTTGATGGCCAGTTGATACCTCTATATTGGCATCTGGCAGTCTTTGTCATTTTGAGCAAACTGAGTCAGGTGAGTTTGTGACACCTTTAGGCTCACCTCAGTGTTCTGAATATGGCACACAGAGTGATAACTCTGATAAAGAAGGCTCACTGATCAATTGTGAGCCTATCTCCCCTAATAGTAGTACCACTGATGAGCCCAGTCAAAACCCAATATGCAATGAGACAACACCCATGAAACAAGTGCCAAGAACATAGTATGGAGCCAAGTGAGTCCAGTAATCCATCTACTGGTGAATGATATAATGTTGTGGCTAGAGAAGCGGTGTGTTTCCACAAATATCAGTAATGGGGGCTTTGAGGATTTATTACCACTTCTTGCCCAAATCATTCCAGGATGGAACTTACCATGTACATGGTACAAGTAGAGAACTGTAATGCCGTTAGCAAGATATGACCCAGTGACTGCCCTGATTCCAGCATGTTTTAACAGTTGCATGGCATTCACATCCAAAAATGCCACCATCGCAACATGTTCAGATTGTCAGGAATTCACCACCATTGAGGGAAAATATTGCTCACACTCCAGATATATTCTGTAATACCCCATCTAAAGAAGCTCATGCAGTCCAACCAATATCGCAAGCTATAAAGTACTGCACTCACATCAATTAAGTACAAACATATTCAATACATTTGATGGCATCATTACAAGCAGCTAACAAGCACAGGCCACTTTGAAGGTATATATGACCATGCCTTTGCCTTGGCACTTGATGGATTCTCATTAAACAAGTACTCTACCTTCAAATCCTGCTGGCTACTGATTTTCTTCAACCTGAATCTGCCACATATCTTATGGTATCAGAGCAAAAACTTGATGGTAGTCTCACTGGTATTGGGGCCTAAATCACTGTCCAACCATGATAGCTACCTGTATCCATTGCTGGATGAATTCAGTATGCTTTGCAGCAGGATAACAGTAAACGGCCATTATGTCAAAGTGCAAATAATTATCTGCATAGAGGATGTCCCAGCCATCAGCATGATAGCTGGCTTTTCTGGGCACAATTGACAGTATTGCCGTCAAATATGTCAGATCCAGGGGATTTACACCATAAGTCACACACTATAATTATCCAAACACCAACAATTAGAACATCATCTTCCCACAGAGAGAATGTTGTGGTGGTTTAGAGGTCCCCTAGGAGACACTACACAACTCAAGGTGTGTGAGTTGTCTGATGGCTGCAATAACCTATGTGTCTAAACTGCTGTTGTCTTTGTCAATATGTCACTATGGTAAAAGCTCCTGCTTCTCTAGCCTCCTGGATACTTCAAGTGTCTCTAATGGCCTCTGTGTGTCTTGTGCACTACCCTGAAAGCTCCTTGATGGCAAGTCTGAGGTGTAATTAATAAAGGCAGGTGCAGTGATCATCTGCTAAACAGTAAGGGGAAAGTGTTACTGATAGAAGTAATGATTTATTGCTGAGGGATTGATCTCCCTTGAATACTTTTCTGAATTGCCAAGTGATTACTATAGACAGGGTTCGAGATGATTCCAGCCATCAATGGAATTCTGGATGACATCACTATGAGCCAAAAATACTCCAAGAAGGTCCTGGATGGCTCTTAAAGGCAGAGCACATCCAACTAACTGGGATCAGCAGTTCAAAACCTGTGTAACAAAGGGATACCATGTATGGCATTAAATGGTAGGGATGTTAACACAGACTTGGGTTATGTGTCATAGGTACTGATGCAAATACTGGCCTAATGTAGATACATTTACAGATCACAAATCTGAATAATATCTGGGATTGCTAAAGCTAATAACTTATCAGGAGTTACATTGTATGGGGATAATACTAATAATATAGGCAAAGAAGAATGGGATAATACTGATAAGATAAAATATGGATAAGTGCATCAAAATAGCTATAGGGATAAGCTTGTATGTGGGAGGCATGATTACGCTATCACAACATACAGAGTCAGCATGCAGTTGCAGCAAAGTTGGCCAGCTCAAAGCTATTGGCCAAAATATGTAATTAATTGGAAATCAGAGATACTTAAGATAGAGGGTATCTGTTAGAGCAAGGTGTGACAGAATTCTCTTGGTCACAACTTCTATACCACTCAAAGTCAAATTCACACACACAAGAGCCAGAGTGCACCTTTAAGGGGGGCTAGAATCTAGAAGGGAGAAGGAATATATTGGCTAAATACCACAAAGTTCCTTGCAGATATTCATGAGGTGCTCATAGCAGAAGTGGCAGCAAGCAAACATATGTTTGCAAGATGTATACATTACCAGCAGTACAAGGTATATGACAACTTTGCAAGCTTCACACTAAAAAGCTGTAAAGTAAAGGTGATAGAAGTATATCAATTTTGACAGGTGTATGCATTTGTGGAGGTTAGTAGGCAGGAGGCCATAGTTCTTGTTGATTCAAACTATATGTGGGATACCCAAGGTAGTAGTTAGTAAGCAAATAAAGAGGAGTGATTCTACAGTGGTATTTATAAATTGCACAAGGGGAGGTAGAAAAAGGGAATACTTTTTGGTAAAGTGGTATGGTATTTTTATACAGAGCTAGCTGTAGGGTGTCATACTGCTGTAATAGTGCAATCAGAGACTTGCAATATGGCTATCAAAATACTGTCATATTTTTTGCCATATAAGGCAACTGAATATACTGGCTAGTTAGATCCACTTAAAGTAGGTGCAGAGTGGATTAATACCGCAATAATGCCATGCAGTATCATCACAGCACCAATCAAACCCTGTCAAGTTTTATAACATTATTTGGCTGTAAAATTAGCAAAACATTGTTGTAATCCTACTAAATGATCATTAAGAGGGTCACTAGTTTCAAGCAGCTGGTATTATGATGGTCTCCAAACAGGGTCCTGATGGCTGATTTGGATTGGATCCACCTGTGGGACCAAATTATTCTCATAGGGCAACAGGTTCCAAGTCAGGAGTACTTTGAATACCTTCTTGGTCAGGATTAACAGAAGTCCTAGAGGGCATAGGCACTTCTATTCTAGTAATTACAAGGCACACTGTGTGAAGTATCAAGCACTGTCTGACATTGAGGGTAACATAACATGGTTTAGTGGGCCATATGCTGGAAATAGGAAATGACAAAGCACTCTGGGTAGAGAAGCTGCTGAAATAACTAGGAGTCCACATGAATTTTGATATATTGTGAGCTAGCACTTAGTTAAATGACATATTTCAGAATATCAACTTGTAAACTAGTTTGTATAGTACTTGCTAATTATCAAAAGCTAGTGAAGTACAGAATTTTAGGAAAATCTGAAACCTGTCCAAATGAGCTGAAACCTAGCATACGTACTCCAGAGACTACCCTAATAATGAGCATATAGCTGCATATACATAGCTTTTAATAAGTACAAATACTGTGTTGCAACTCAATAAATCAATAAGTGAGTATCATGTATATCTTTTAGTTCTCCATTTCACTTCAAACATGTCTCTTTAGTATTTCAGCGTAAATTCAGTAAAGAGGAGAAATCCATGGATGACTTAGTTCTTATAGGAGAGGTTAGTCAGAGATTAGGATGTTGTACAGCTCATAGGAAGTTAAGGAATGGCATGCTTAGTATGAAGGAGAAGCTCTACAATGACATATGTAATCATTTCCAAGAAAGAGTAGAGCATACATGTGGATAACTGAAGAGGTTCAGCATATTATCCAGTGTATACAAAGGAAAGTCATGTATAGGATAAAACAGCAGAATAAGTAAAATAGTTAAGATATATATTGATCACACTGTATTCATAAAAGAAGACATCAACTGAGAGAAAAGCATCTTGAGCATTATGAAGTGTAAATAAAGCAAGAAAAGCACTGTTCTGAGCAAAATAAGTAAGGTTGAGTAAAATTACCAGTAAGGGTATATTACCACTGGCCTAATGGTGGAAGTTAGAGTGCTAGATAGTGCTGTAGAGTGCCAGATCAATCCAACACTACACACAGGTTAGCACTATGTAGCACTATTCAATGGACCAAGTCTATTTACCAAACCATTAGCTAGAGGCAAGCTTAATATATTAAGTCAAAATCAGCACTAGTCAGCATGAACATTTAGTTGGGTAGGTGTATTGTAAAAATATGAATTCCTCTAAAAAATTCACTTAACTTGGCCATGTAGATCTTTACCTTCAAATCTCAGAGAATACTGACAAATTTCCTTGTGGGGATTTACTCAGAATATCTCCACAAGAATATCAGGTACCCAAATCATTAAAATCTCAAGGTTGCCCAAATAGCCCCAAGCTTTGCACACATGTTCTTGGGAGCTTCCTAAACCCATTCTTTGCGCTTTTTATGCCAAGACCTTGTTCAATCTCAACAAGAATATTGACTTCAAGTGCATCATTGATGTGGTTGGCTTGCATATGAAGGACAGAGATGGAGAATACTTAGCACAGATGTGCATTTCAAGACACCAATGCCTTTGACATTTAGAAGTTAAGCATCCCCAACACAAGAGTAATCAGTTAATTAACACAGACTTTAGTTGGATCAAGTAAGCAACTAATACTTATTGAAACAACCTGCCTAAAGTATCCTAGATTTTCAGAGTAGAAGGCAATATCTATACCTTCAATACGGAATTTTCACAAACACAAACTGTTGCATGCCTATACAGGGGACTAAAATTTAGCCTGGTCAAGGAATATATTGGCTAAATACCCAAAGGTATTTTACAGATATTCATGAGGTATTTACAGCTAAAGTGATTGTAACCAAGCATATCCCTGCCAAATGAGTATCTTACCAGCAACACTGCAAATATGTTATCTTTGCAAGCATCACACCGAAGAGCTCCAAAGTTGAGGTGATAGAGGTGTGCCAACTGCAGTAGGTATTCATGCATGCAGAAGTTAGTAAGCATGAGGCTATAGTTTGTGTTGATCTAAACTTCATGTGGAATATAAGTAGTAACAATGGGTAAGCAAATAATGAGGGTGGCCCAGCAGTGGAAAATGTCAGTGGTGTAAAAGTTAGATTCCTACATAGTTATATATATCCCTGATTATCTGGAAATAAAGAAATAGGTGTTTTTTGAAATAAGCCTCAATCTGTAACCAGCTTTCTCAACCACAATGCTTCTTTTGTAGCTTCCCAGGCTGCCATATACTCTGCTGCTGTGGTGGAAAGTGCTATGGTTGGTTACTTTCTTGAATTCCCTGAAATTGCTCCTTTGCAGTAAAGAAAGGTGTATTCTGTGGTGGATCTTCTCTCATCCAAATTTTGTCCCCAATCAGCATTGGAGTATCCCACAAGATCCTGTTCTGATTCCTTATAAGTATATCTCAAGCAAATAGCAGCAGTTCCTTTTAGGTATCTAAAAATCTGCTCAACTGCTGCAAAATGATCAGGTTTATAGTTCTGATTACGCTGGCAAACAACTCCTACTAAATATGAGATACCAGGGCTTGTTCCAGGCATGACTTACATCAAGCTGCCGGCCATAAATTGATAAGGAAAGTCAGGGCTTTCAAATGGCACAAAGCACTCTTGATTTGGCTGAGTTTTAACCCAGTTAAGGTTTGTCTCCATTAGTGTAGCTGCCAGTTTACAGTGTTCCATTTTGTACCTATATAGTATATTTTGAATATACTTGGATTGGTTTGGGGTGATAGTCTGGGTATTTCTGTTTATGGAGTACTTAATCCCTCACTAGTGACTAAGTTTTTCAAGATCATCTTAAACTTTTCAGAGAGGCTGGATTTAGACTCTTCCAATGATGCTAGGTCATTGGTGGCTATAATAAGATCATCCACATATAGAGCTAATAGAACTGGACTTGCTGTATCTAGCTTATAGTTTATACTATAGTCTGCATTACCCTTTTTGAAACTCAAAGATTCCATATAAGAATCTATCTTGCAATTCCAAGCTCTTGGGGATTACTAGAGACTATATAGATATTTTTCAAGCGTGCAGACCCAATGAGGCCTAACTTGGTCAGCAAACCATCAGGCTGTTCTATAAACATGTCTTCATAAAGTTCTCCAGTCAAAAATACAGTTTTTACATCCAAATGATATATATATGGCTGCAATTGCTAATATCAATCCGTTGAAATTAAACTTGGCTGCTGGTGCAAAGGTCTCAACATAGTCAAGTTCTTTTGTTTGAATGTATCCTCAGGCTGCAAGTCTTGCTTTTATCTTTCTACTGTATCAGCAGCATTGTATTATGTCTGGAGGACCCATCTGCAACCAATTGATTTTTGGTTGATTGGTGATTTGATCAAGTCCCAAGTTTGCTTTTCCATCACAGCCTGATATTCCTCAGTCATTGAAGATCTCCAAAACTTTGTCTGAGGGCTGTTGGGGGCCTCTGTTAGAGTCTGGGGTTCATCTATATGGACTGAATAGGCATAGGCTAAGTTTGTATTATCATTGATATAGTAAGTTAGGCAATATCTTGTTCAATTCAATCTCTGGGCAATTGATACTGAAGTGATCACTTCTGGGATATTCCTGGGCACTGATTCAGGTTGAGCCAAGTTTGTAGAGCCTTCTGGAAGAGAAAAGTCTCATTGTTATGCTCTGATTCAATTCCAACAACTGGTAGACTTATGATCAAGTCTTTGTCATCATTTGATGGCATCTTTTGTGCAAATTTTGGATTTTTATCAAACAACACATCTCTGGACTTGATCATGCTCTTTGCTTTGGTATTACAGAGCTGGCATGCCTTACTCTCATGGCAGTAGCCCAAAAATATGCATTTTGAACTTTTTGGCTCAAATTCTATTAATTTCCGGTCAATTTCTTGGCATATGCTGTACACCTAAATATTCTTGAATGTTCTGCACTTGGTCTGTATCTATACCATGCCTCAAATGAAGTAGAATCACAAAGTATTCTGTTATAGCTCCTATGTTTACGGTATACAGCTGTGGCAACTGATTCTACCCAAAAATCACAGTAAAGTATTTGATCATGGATCCTTGATCTTGCCTTATCATTTATTGATCTGTTTGCATGTTCTGCTACTCCATGTTGGGGTGAAGAGTAAGGTACAATAGTTTCTTGCTTTATCCCGCAAATTTTGCAGAAGTGGATGAAAAGTTTTGAGGTATATTCTCCAGCATTGTCAAAGTGTATTTTCTTAATTTTTTCACCAATTTCTCTCTCTACCGTATCTCTAAACACCCTTAACTTTGACAGCGCTTCTTCCTTTTTCTCTACAAAGTAGACCAATGGGTGTCTTGTATAATCATCAATAAAAGCTATTAAATACTTCATTTTGCCTAAGGATAATTATTGCATATGTCCAGATGAGTTTGAGTGCATTAAATCTAATTTTTCTGAGTTTTGACTAACCCAGAGCTCTTAAGCAGTTGTTTGGCTTGTTTCCCATATATGCAGGCTTCAGAGTGATCCAAATTAGCTAATTGAGATTTCTTGATAATAGTTAAAGAGTTCTTTTTGGATATGTAAGATGTTGAGACATACCAGAATCAGTATACCCTGTTTGAGAATCCTTGTTTGTGGTCATGTTTTGTGCAAATATCAATAGTCTGTCTTCAGTTGTTGCAGCGTTTCCATGTTCAGGCTTCCTTTGCTGATTATCTCTCTTTTTGAATCACCAGTCCAATGTGTGTCCTTTCCTTTTGCAGTAGTTGCAAGACAGACTGCTATTGCCTTTAAAATGTCATGGGTATCTCCTTTGTTGGTTAGGACTGCTCATTAGTGCATTATCTTCTTGCTTCTTCTTGGAGCTTAATTTTATTAATTCTGCATTAAGGAGCCTTTGATATATGTAATCTAAGGTCAAATCTTTGGTGCTAGACTCTAGAGGCTATAAATGGCCCTGAAGCCTGTCTGTGAGGTTATTCAGGATGGTAATTATCAGATTGTCATCATCAGTGGGTATGCCCACAGATTTTATTTCATTCACCAGCAGGGTACTTCTGTCAAGTGAATATCACAACTCTTGTCCAGGCAGCATTGTTGTAGTAGGTATTTATGTCAAAGATACATTTTCTTAGCAGCTTAACATGACTTGTAAGTGTCTTCCAATACCATTTTTTCTCTCAAGCATTGAATCTGAAATTTATCTTTAAAATTAAGGCAGATGCTGTTAAGTACACTTTGTTCTTTCTTCTACTACTTTAAGGCTTCCTCTCCCACTTTTTTAGGAGGGCATTCTCTGGCCATGCCAATATCTCAGAGGCCTCCTTCATGTAGCAGCATCTGCATCTTTACCTTCCACATTTGGTGGCTAGATCAATTCAACTTTTCAGCAGAGGGAAGAATTCCAGTTCTAACAGTAGTAGACATTACAGAGAGTGGCAGCTTGGGGCTCATAATTGGTTGTAAGAGTCTTGGAAATATTGGAAGTGATTGCAAGGACTAGTAGTTTATATGGTTTTCACTTAATGATTTACTGAATATAAAAGTAGTATTGAAGCTCTTATATGGTCTTAGCATAACAAAACATGTAGAATTGATTTAGGAAGGTCCCAAGAACATGTGTGCAAAACTTGGGGCTGCTTGGGCAACCTATCTGGTTTTCATGTACTGGGTTTCAGATATTTTGGTGAGAATATTCTAAGTGAACCTTGATAATAAACTGGTCAGTTTTCTCTAGGATCTGAAGGTAACAATCTTGGTGACTAAGCTGGGCAAGTACTTAGCTGGAATTACAATCTTCTTACAACAGCAGTTGCATCCGTTTGTTCTATTAAAAGCTCTGATTTAACTGCAATAGCCAATATCAATCTAATGGAATTGAACTTGGCTACCAGTGAAAAGGTCTCAGTGTAGTCAAGTACTTCTGTTTAAGAATGTTCTTTGGCCACAAGTCTTGCTTTGTATCTTTCAATTGTACCATCAGCCATGTATTTTGTCTTAAAGACCCATTTGCATCCAATTGATTTTTGGTTGATTGATAATTTGACAAATTCCTAAGTTTGGTTTTCCATTAAGGTCTTATATTCCACAGTCATTGCAGATCTCCAAACCTTTGTATGAGGGCTATTAAGAGCCTCTTTTACAGCCTAGGGCTTATCAGCATGGACTGACTAGGCATACACTATGTTTGCACCTTTATTGATATACACTATGGAAAATAATGTGGTCCCATGGGTGGATCGAATCTACATGAGTTGTCAGAATTGCTTCTGGAGATCTTAATAACACCAGCAGCTTGGAATTAATCACCTACACATTTTTATGACAAGAAAATAATGGCATTTGGCCAGTTTTATGGCCAAATAAATTTAAAAGCATTGTGGTATCAGGGCAATGTTTGCCCAAGGTGGCATGGCATTGTTGCAGTCTTAGTGTGCTCCACAACTATTTGAGCGGATCTAATCAACAAGTACATCTGTCTGCCTTATATGACAGAAGACTTGACAGTGCTTGAATGGCCTCATTGCAAGCCTCTGATGACATTATAATGGCTGTATGGTGGCCTACAGCAGGTTCTGTATAACACTACCATATTGATTTACCAAGTGGTACTTCCTTTTTCTACCTTCCCTTATGCAATTCATGTATTCCCCTGTACACTCTCACCTCTGGATTAGCTTATCCACTACTACCTATGGTATTCTACATATAGTCCAAATCAGCAGCACATCTCAGACATGCCATCAAGGTGCTTTTCAGTGTAGTGCACAAGATACACAGAGGCCTTTGAAGAAACTTGGAGCATCTAGGAAGCAAGAGAAGCAAAAGCTTTTACTATATTGACATATTGGCAATGACACCAGCAGCTTAGACACAGAGGTTATTGCACCCATCAGACACCTTGCACACCTTGAGTTGTGTAGCTGCTCCCAGGAGTACCTGTACACCACCACAGAGGGTGGATCCAAACCAGATCAGCCATCAAGATGTTGTCAGGAGACTGCTATAATACCAGCAGCTTGGAATTAATGACAATTTATACAGTCTTGTGACTGGATCACAACAGTGTTTTGCTAATTTTACATCCAAATAAAGTTGATAAAATATGACAGTGTTTGTTCAATGTTTTGCCAAGGGCGGCATGGCATTGTTATAGTCTTAGTGCACCTTACAACTAATTGAGTGGATCTAACCAGCTGTGTATCCAATTGCCTTATATGGCAAAAAACTTGACGGTGTTTTGACAACCTCTTTGCAAGGCTCTGACAGCATTATTATGGCTGTATTGTGGCCTACAGAGAGTTCTGTAATATGCTACCATACAAATTAACCAAATGTAATTTCCTTTTTCTACCTCCCCTTATGCAGTTCATATATTCCACTGTCAAATCACCCCTCTTTGTTTACTTACCCACTACTACCTTAGGTATTCCACATACAGTTTGAGTTCAACAGTACTATGGCCTCCTGCCTACTAACCTCTATAAATGCATACACCTGTCAGAATTGACATGCTTCTATCACCTCAACTTTACGGCTTTTTAGTGTGATGCTTGCAAAGCTGCTATATACTTTGTATTGCAGGTAACATATCCTACAGGCAAGCACATGCTTGGTTGCCACCTCTTCTTCCATGAATACCTCCTGAATATCCGCAAAGAACTTATTGGTATTTAGCCAATATGTTCCTTCTCCCTGCTGGATTCTAGTCACCTTTATAGGTGCATTCTGGCTCTTGTTTGTGTGAATTCCATGTTGAATGGTGCAGAAATTGGCTTGTGACCAAGAGAACCCATCATACTTTAGTAGAGTTTTCCCAATAAATTCAGTTGCTTTTTGCACCCAACCCAACTTTGCATTGCTTAATTGATTACCCACCCATTGGGGCTGCTTAGTTACTTAATGCCATAGGCATAGGTGTCTCCATGTGCACATCTGTACTCAGTATTTCCAACTCTTTGTGGCTGTTCTCTATGTGCTGCCTCATCACAGCCATGACAGACCTGAATGTAATATTCTTGATGAGATTGCAATATGGCAGTACCTGCCACTTGACTTGTCTTCCTATCTCTCCACACATCTGCTCTATATAAAACTCCCAAAAGGTGAAGCAAGGTCCAATATTCTCAATGCACCAAGCAAGATGAAATGGAGAATGGATACAGTAGTGGCAGAGATCTATGCATTCAGCTTTATATTTGTATTATAGCTGCTTAAATTTCATCACAATCTCTTTGCACAAAAGCTACACATGTGTCAAGTTGGCATTGGTGATCTGTTTTGGATATATATTCCTACAGTGTACACATATGACTCCAAATGCTTCCTGTGGACTCTTGATAGCAATGGCTTAAGAAGGCCACTTAAATAAATACATATCCAGTTCACCCAGTCCTTGTACTTGTATTGTTGCATATGCATATGAATCTTGATTGGAGCCTGTGAGGAGTACTTAGGGTAGCCAATCTCTGTAATATCTTGCCAATTCATTTGAATTTCCCCAGTATCTCAAAGGGCTCATTTAGCTTAAAATGCCCCATGTAGCACTTTGATATCAGCATAGCAATATTGTTAAAAGCAAATGCATTGCTCCTAATTGAATACTTTGCCCCAACAGATACCCTCTATCTTGAGTATCTCTGGTTTTCAATTAGTTCCATATTCTGTCCAATGGCCTATAGCTTGCCAACTTTGCCGCAATTGCATGCTGACTTCTGTGTGTTCTCTCTATGTGAAGATGATGCTCTTAGTGTTGGTGTTTGGGTAATAATAATGTGTGCAACTGATGGAGTAAGTCCCCTGGATCTCACGCATTTGAAAGCAATACTGTCCATTGTGCCTGGAAAAGCTGGCTATCCTGCTGATGGCTGGGGTATCACCATTGAAGCTAATAATATGTGCTTTTCATGACAGCTGTCAACTGCTATCCTGGTGGAAAGTATACAAGATTTATTCAGCAATGGATACAAGTAGCTATCCAGGTTGGATGGTGATCTAGGCCCAGATATGAGTGAGACTACCATCAGATTTCTGCCCTGATACCATTAGATAAGCAGCAGCTTCAGGTTGATGAGAATCAGTAGCCAGCAGGATTTACAGGTAGAGTACTTGTTTAATGAGAATCCATCAAGTTTCAACACAAAGGTATGGTCATACATCCCTTCAAAGTAACCCTAGCTTCTTAGCTGTTTTTAATGTTTGCCATCAAATATATCTGATATGTTTGCAATTGACAGATACTGAGTGTAGTACTTTATAGCTTCACAATATTTGTTGGACTGCATGAGCTTCTTTAGACAGGGTATTACCAAAATATTTCTGGAGTGTGAACAGTGTTTTCCCCCAATGGTGGTGGATTCCTGAGAAGTTGGACACCTTGCATTTGTGGCATTTTCTGTTGTAAACACCATGCAACTGTTGACACTTGCTGGTATCAGGATGGTGTCTGGGTCATATGTTGCCAGCCACATGATAGTTTTCCATTTATACCATGTACATGGTAAATTTCATCCTGAGATGACTTTGGCAAGAAGTAATAGTAAATTCCCAAGGCCCCCATTACTGATATTAGTGGAAACATGCCATTTGTCTAGCCACTACATTGCATCATTCACCAGTAGATGAACTATTGGGATCACTTGACTTCATAAAGTACCCCTAGCATTTTTTTTCATGGCTGTTGTCTCATTGCAAAATGGGATTTTGCCAGGCTCATGCAAGGTATTGATGTAAGGGAAGATAGGCTTGCAATCCATCAGTGAGCCTGCTTCTTCAGAGCTATCACTATATGTGCCATACTTAGCAGGCTGGGTTGAGCCTAAAGGCATTACAAACTCTCCTGACTCAGTTTGCATAAGATGTGAATTTAACACATTCATTGATTTGAGACATTGCACCTACATGAATGTGAGATTCAATGATGACTTGCTGTAGTGGAGTCACAGTGACACCCACTGACACATGTGCTCATTCCCATATTAAGTTTGTTCTGCTGGATAGTGCTACTTAGTGCGAGCCTGTTTGTAGTGCCGGATTGATTTGGCACTCTACAGCACTATCTAGCACTATAATTTCTACCAACTTGATTTATTTCTGTAAAACTTCAGTTGAACCTTAATTGCCAATATTATTGACCTAAATAAGTCCCTATACCTTAGACTAATATTAAGCCCAACCCCACACTCAACATGTACCTTCATTATAATCCACTACTCAATAAGTTTTTCTGCTGTAATACTCTGTTTCCATGACTTTGGCAGGAACTGTCATGATCATATGACATCCCTGGTCTTCAATGTTCAAGCTAAATCAAGCTGGCAAAGAAATCCCAGTTCCTTTTAGAAAGCTTTACTATATTCTAGCAACCACTGGAAAGCTTCAGTTCATTATTACACAATGGAATGTTCTATGGAAGCTCTCCTTTGAAATTTATGTAGTTCAGTACCATATGTATTAGTTACATATCACATGACCTAGTCACATGGATGTCTGACTCCTGACATGTCTCCATGTGATATTCTAGTCTGCTCTTTAGTATATTTCTATCTTGGCACACCTACTGTGCCTCATCCCATAGCCCCATTGGTGTTAGCTAATATATCTTGGCATCCATATGGCCAAAAAGTATATATAATCCTATCCCCCCTTTTGTATCCCTCAGTCTGATAAACACAGGACTTGAATAAACAGTCTTGCCTTGGAATTCCACCTAACCCTGTTGTTCCATACCTAAGTCCTTTCCTGATCCTGCTTTGCATAGCTCCACTCTCCTGCCTGGTGTCTGTTCATAACAGGAACCCTACAGCTTTATACCACTGTTTGTTCACTGGTTCTGACACATCCTGGTCTTCAGTCACCACTGCAAGGTTAATCCCCTCACTTGCCAGTCTTTGCAATAAATTCTTGCATTGTTCAAGTGTATTTTCTTGAGCACTGCACTTGAAGAAGTGCTGCAACCTCTTGGTGTGCTTATTAATGTTCCAAGGTTACACTGAAGGCATTGTGATAGCTTTTTGAGTTCTTGACATAGTTGCTTTATCTGTTAGCAGGATCACCACTGTTGCAACAATGAAGCACATGGAGGCTGTGGTAGACAAATTGCCTTCCTCTGCAACTCACATACTTCACTGGAGTGTAGCTCATCTTGCTGTGCTTCCAACTCTTGTGAAAACAGCTGTTTTCTTGTTGGTAATTCTTTGTGCTATAATGGGATTCAGTCTGTTCTAGGCTTACAGTGTTTATTGGCAAGAACTGCAGCTTTCTTCTTATGCTTCCCTGACTCTGGCTTGAGTAGACATTTTTCCCTTTACCTTTTTCTTCTTCACTACCAGGTCTTTCACTGCTACTTTGTCTGAGTGCTTCTTGTATTGACTTATGTTTTCTGCTTAACAAATGTTGCTCTGATGCATCCACTTTAATATGCTTGTCCCTTGCTGGCTCTCTGCTGGCAGCCTGATGCTTTTTTGCTGCTTGTTTTGCGCTTTAAGCCCATGCTGTGATGGGCTCCTGAGGTAGCTGCTGGTTTGTATTGTTGCCAAGTCTTCTGCAGCTACTTTGACTGAGTGCATCTTGAGTGCAAACATGCTTCTTCCTTAAAACATGTTGTGCTGATGCATCTGTGTCTGCCTGCTTGTCCCCTATTGGCACTTTTCCAGCTACCTGATGTCTTTTTGATACTTGTTTGGAGCTTTTTGCCCTGCTTGTAACAGGCTCTTGAGGAAGCTGCTGGTTTTTAGCCATTGCATCCAGCTTCTTCTGCTTTTAATAGTTTTGCTATTCTTGAGATATTTTCTTAGCATACCAACACTTGCCCCAAATCTGTTTGCTCATTTGAATCATGGATAATTCCCATAGTACAAGTCAGGGATATTCTGTTTGACCTTGAGCTCCTGTATGCCAGCCTTAAGGTATTGGCATGCTAGACACCTAACAGCCTCTTGAATACTAGCCCACTCTTGCTCATCATGCTCAACAACTTCACAGATATTCAATGTCTTTTGATTTTTGGGCTTTGGTATAAACACCACATTTTCTTGTACCCATGCTGTGATATGTACTTGTGTGGGCTTAATCTTTTGGCACTGCTGTTGAGCTTCAAAGACTGTACAGCGCTCCTCCGCTTTTACATTGGGAAATGGCACACTTCTTGGCTGTGACCTTGAGCTACTTGAGCTTCTTCTTTGCAGCAAGATACTGCATTCTCTACCTTGGATACCAATTGATCTACACATATTGTACAATCACCCTGTTTCTGGACTATTTCCTGTTTTCTCTGGGCCATTGCATCTATCTTATTATTCACTGCTTCTAATAGCCTGATAAATACTTTGGTATGAACTGACAACATACTTTTGAATACAGGTGGTGTTGATGTTATGATGGCCACTGACTGGTCTTCACTGAAGGTACTGCTTTTGCTACATTCACATCTGCCAGGCATTATGGTCAGCTTGCCTCTTTGCAGAGACTCTCAGCCTACTTGACTGTGAGCTTAAGGAGTCTGCATTATTACCTTGAATGGCTACACTGTCAACATGACCTTTTTTTGGTTGTAGCTCTGCTTGATGCACTAAATGTCAAAGCAAGTTGTGGTCCAACTGTTCCTCTGCAGCTGTCAGTAGTGGTGCATGGGTGGAAACTAGACAACTTTGCTATATTTTTTGGTGGCATATATATGGAAGTGAATCAAACTAAATGGGAAATAGTATTAAATAAATGTGTATGTGGTGCCACAACTTTATTTATAATGCTTACTATGGCAGGTCATCATTGAATCTTATATTTGTGTAGGTGCAGTGTCTCAAATACAAGACTGTATTAAACTCACATGAGTACTAAAAAAAATGATATAATAGTGTTAGGTTGCTGAGTGTCAAATTGTTTGCCCCATGGACAAGACTAATTTGATTCAACACCATAAGAGACAAGAAAAAAGACCATGTGGCTATTGTAGCAAGCCTCTCAGCCATCAATCATGCCGTCAGCATAGGAAGTATTACAAGGATCACTGCCAGTGTTTTCTCATACAAGTCAGATCTGACCATTCATCAGTCACTACTATACCAACAATATCTTGCCAGCTAGCTGATAGTTCTATATTGGCACCTGGCTGTATTTGTTACCTTGTGCAAAATGAATCCGGTGAGTTTGGGATGCCTTTAGGCTTACCCCAGACTTCTAAGTATGGCAAACAGAGTGATAGCTCTGAGAAAGAAGACTCACTGGTAGATTGTGACCCTATCTCTCCTAACAAGCGTACCCTGCATGAGCCTGGCAAAATCCCATTATGCAATGAGACAACACCTGTAAAAAAAATACCAAGGATGATTAAAGAGTCAAGTGAGTCTAGTAATCTATCTACTGGTTAATGATGGGATGTTGTAGCTAGAGAAGTGGCAATTTTCCACTAATATCTGTAATGGGGGCTTTGAGGATTTACTATTATTTCTTGCCAAAATCATCTCAAGATGCAACTTACCATGTTCATAGTACATATGAATAACTGTCATGCAGCTGACAACATATAACCCAAAAACCATCCTGATACCAGCATGTGTTATCAGTTGCAAGGCATTCACATCAGCAAATGTCACCATTGCAAGGTGTCCAACTTGTCAGGAATCCACCACCATTGCAGGAAAACTTTGTTCATACTCCACATATATTCCAGTAATACCCCATCTAAAGAGGCTTTTATAGTTTAACAAATATTTTGAAGCTATAAAATACCACACTCAGTGTTAATTAAGTGTAAACATATCCAATATATTCAATGGCAAATGTTATAAACAGCTAAGAAGCAAGGGCTACTTTGTGCTGTAAAGTTTGTAATTCCACCTAAATATTCACCTAACTTAGTCACTTAGATCATTAACTTTCAATCCTAGGGAATACTGAACAAATTCCTTGTTTGGATTTACTTAGAATATTTTCACCAAAATTCCAGGTACTCAGAAAATGAAAATTCTCAAAGTTGTCCAAACAGCCCCATACTTTGCACACATACTCTTGCAACCTTTTTTAACCTAATCTATATGTTTGCTCTGCGATGACCATGTAAAAGTATAAATACTACTTTACATTCAATATATCATTAAGTGAAAACTACATAATCTACTTGTCCTCCCAAGTCACTTAAAATATATCCAAGACTCTAACAACAGGTTATGAGCCCCAAGCTTTCACTCTCTGCAATGTTTACTTCTGCTGTTACTAGAATTTTTCCCTCTGCTAAAAAGTTAGATGGATCCAACTAACAAGTGTGGAAGGTGAAGATGAATATGCTGCTACAAGAAAGTGGCCTTTGGAATATTGTCATGGGAGAAGAATACCCTCCTAAAGTGTGGGAGAGGAAGTTTTAAAGTACCAAAAGCAAGAACAGAGTACCTTTAACTGCATTTGCCCTAGTGTTAAAGACAAGTTGCTAATTCAATGCTCAAGAGCAAAAACAGCAAAGAATGCCCAGAAGGCATTAGAAGATATCTGTCAGTCATGTTCAGCTGCTAAGAAAATGTATTTTAGGCAAAATTCTTTACCACAAATCTGCTGCCAGGAGAAAAATGAAAAATCTAAAAGAATAACCATGCTGGGAGATGAGATGGAATCTGTGGGCCTGCCAACTACTGTTGAGGATATGATAGTAACCATCTTGAATTGTCTAACAGACAGGTTTTGGAGCCTTGTATCAGCCCTAGAGTCTAGAACTGAATATTTGACCTTAAATTTCATATATAATGCTGTAAGAATATTGGAGATATTGGAAGTGATTGGGAGAACAAGTAGATTATGTGGTTTCCACTTAATGATATATTAAATGTACAAGTACTATTTATACTTTTATATGGTCTTGGCATAGCAAACATGTAGAAGAGATTAAGGAAGGTCCCAAGAACAGGTGTGCAAAGTCTGGGGCTGTTTAGACAACTTTGAAATTTCTATGTTCTGGGTACCAGGTATTTTGGTGAAAATATTCTAAGTAAATCCTAACAAGGAATTTGGTCAGTATTCTCTAGGATTTGAAGGTAATGATCTAAGTGCTCAAGTTAGGTGCATATATAGGTGGAAATACAAATTTTAGAACACTCCCACTCAGCTAAATGTTTATACTGACTAGTCCTAATTTTGACCTAAGATATTCAAACCTGTCTTTAGCTGATGATTTGGTTAATATATCTGCAATCAATTCATCTAAAGGACAGTAAACTAAGCTAACCAAGTTATTCTCTATAGCTTCACATATGAAATGATGTCTAATATTTATGTGCTTAGTACTAGTATGAAAAGTTGGATTTCTACCTAATTGTAGACATCTTTGATTAACTTGAAATAAAGTAATAAGGGTTTTTTAACATAGGCCTAAATCTGTAAAAAGCCTTATTAACCACATTGCTTCTTTTGTAGCTTCACAGGCTGCCCTATACTCTACCTCTGCTGTAGAAAGTGCTACGGTTGGTTGCTTTCTTGAATTCCATGAAATTGCTCCTTTACAGTAAAGAAAGGTGGATTCTGTGGTGGATTTTCTCTCTTCCAAGTTTTGTCACCAGTCAGCATCAGTGCATCCCACAAGATCTTGTTCTGAGTCCTTATAAGTGTATCTTCAGCAGATATCAGCAGTTCCTGTTTGATATCTAAAAATCCGCTTAACTGCAGAAATATGATTGGTTCCATAGTTCCAATTATATTGGCTGACAACTACCAATGAATATGAGATATCTGGTAATTGATAAGGAAAGTCAGGGCTTTCTGACAGCACCAAGCTCTCTTGATTTGGTTGAGTTTTGACTACATTAAGAATTGTCTCCATTGGGGTAGCTGCTATTTTACAGTCTTCCATTTGGTACTTCTTTAGTATATCATGAATATACTTGGATTGGCTTAGGGTGATAGTCTGGGTACTACTCTCTATGGAGAACTTAATCCCTAAATAGCAACTGAGTCCCCTAGATTGGACATCTTGAACTAGATCAGCCTTGTATTATGTCTTGAAGACCCATCTGCAACCAACTGATATTTGGTAGATTGGCAATTGGACCAAGTCCCAAGCCTGATTTTCCATCAGGGCCTGATATTCCTCAGTCATTGCAGATCTCCAAAACTTTGTCTGAGGGCTATTTAGGGCCTCTTTTACAGTCTGGGGTTCATCAATATGGTCTGAATAGGCATAGGCAAAGTTTGTACCCTCATTGATATAGTAATCTGCACTATTTCTTGCCTGGTTGGATCTCCTGGCATTTGATACTGAAATGATCACTTCTGTGATATTCCTTGGCACTAATTCTGGCTGACCATGCTTGCAGAGTTCTCTGGAGTGAAAATGCTTTCATTGTTTTGCTCCAAATTAATTCTCACTATTGGTGGACTTGGGTTCAGATTTTTGTCATCATCTGATGTCATTATCAGTGAAAACTTCAAATTTTCAGCAAACAACACATCCCTGGACTTGATCAGCTTCTTTGTTTTGGTATTGTACAGTCTGTATGGCTTACTTGCATTGCAGTAGCCCAAGAATATGCATTTTACACTTTTTGGCTCAAATGATGACTGATTTCCAGGAAGTTTCTTGCCATATGCTGTACACCCAAATATTCTTAGATTCTCTGCTCTTGGTCTGTACCTATACCATGCTTCAAATGGAGTAGAATCACTAAGTATTCTAGGATAACTTCTATTTTAAGGTATACAGCAGTGGCAACTGATTCCACCCAAAAGTCATAGGATAATTTTTGATCATGGAACATTGGTCTTGCCATATCAATTATTGATCTGTTAACATGCTCTACAACTCCATTTTGCTGTGGGGAGTATGGTACAGTAGTCTCTTGCTTTATCTATGAATTTTGCAGAAGTGGATGAAGAGTTTTGAGATATATTCTCCATTATTGTCAAAGCATATTTCCTTGATTTTTTTGCCAGTTTCTCTCTCTGCCATGGCATTAAACTTCCTGAACATAGACAGAGCTTCCTCCTCTCTCCATGAAGTAAGCCCACATGTATCTTGCATAATCACCAATAAAAGTGATTAAATACTTCATCCTGCCTAAAGATAAATCTTGCATAGGGCCACCTACATCTAAGTGAACTAGATCTAATTTTTCTTAGTTTTGATCAACCCAGAGCTCTTAAATGGTTGTCTGGCTTGTTTCCCATATATGCAGGCTACACAGTGCTCCAAATTAGCTGGGGGTTCAGCTTTTACCCCGGAAATTAGCTGATCAATAACCATTTTGCACAAATAATCAAAATTGATGTGTCCAAATCTCCTATGCCAAAGCTTTGGTGGTTCTGCATTTAAGTTACTTATATTGGCTTCCAGATATGATGGAATATAAGTCATTTTGTATAGATTTTGATCTCTGATACTCAAAGCAATATGGGCACTATTTTGATCAGTGATCCTGCATCCACAACTGTCAAAGCTGAAACTGAGTCATTGTGCTGTGGCCTTGCTTACACATAGTAGGTTCTTGACTATTTCTGGTACCTAGAGTACTTCTTTAAGGGTTAATGTATGGCTTCCTTCACTGCTTCTAAGGTTTACTTGGATTGTTCCTTCTCCCACTGCATCAAGTGTTCTATTGTCACCTAAGAAAACCTTCTTAATTGGGATTTCTTGATATTGGGTAAAAAGTTCTTTTTGGTGTGTAAAGTGTTGAGAAGCTCCAGAGTCAATATACCACGTCTGAGAATCCTTAAGTAAGGAGTGTGAAAAGAGGCAATAGCCAATCAATTCACACAATCATAGGAGGCAATAGAGTGTCCAGGATCAGAAAGTGAGCAAATTGGCAGGGAACCAATCAAAAGCCACTTGTACATTGTTGTGATGAAAAATTTTGACAAAGTTTTTTGTGAAATCTGGGGTGCAATTGTTTTTCAACGGTCTCTGGACGGAGTCCTAACAAGATCAGTACCTCTCAGTCACAGGACATTAACTTTGTGATGGCCTTTTGACGGGATCATCTCAATAATTTTTCATAGGGATTTCTTGATATTGGGTAAAAAGTTGTTTTTGGTGTGTAAAGTGTTGAGATGCTCCAGAGTCAATATACCACATCTGAGAATCCTTTTTTGTGGTCATATTTATTGCAGATATGCATAGTCTATCTTCAGTTGTTGCAGCATTTCCATATTCAGGCTCCTTTTGCTGATTATCTCCCTTTTTGTGATACCGGTCTGATGTGTATCCTTTCCTTTTACAGTAGTTGCAAAATATGATGCTGTTACCTTTGTAGGGTCTTGGGTACCTCCTTTGTTGGTTATCATTGCTTATTAAAACATTCTCTTCTTCCTTCTTATTGGCACTTAATTTTCTTAATTTTTCATCCAGGAGCCTTTCATATACAAAATTTAAGGTCACATCATCCATTCTGGACTCTAGAGCTGATACAAGGCCCTGAAACCTGTTTGTCAGGCTATTCAGGATGGTAACTATCACATCCTCATCAGTAGTTGGTAAGCCCACAGATTCCATTTCATCTACCTGCAGGGTAGTTCCGTTAATGAGATTTTTCATTTCTTCTCCTGGCAGCATCTTTGTAGTAAAGAATTTTTGTCTCAAATACATTTTCTTGGTAGCTGAACATGACTGGTAGGTGTCTTCTAATGCCTTCCAGGCATTCTTCACTGTTTTTGCTCTTCAGCATTGAATTAGCAATTTGTCTCTAACATTAAGGCAAATGCAGTTAAAGGCACATTATTCTTTCTTCTAGTACTTTAAGGTTTCCTCTCCCATGTTCTTGGGGGGGGGTACTCTTCTTCCATGACAATATCCCAAAGGCCTCTTTCTTGTAGCAGCATCTTCATCTTCACCTTCCACCATTGTTAGTTATATCCATCCAACTTTCCAGCAGAGGGAGAATTCCAGTGATAGCAGTAGTAGATAGTGTAGAGAGTGACAGCTTGGGGCTCATAACCTGTTGTAAGAGTCTCCAAGATATTGGAAGTGTTTGGGAGGACAAGTAGATTATGTGGTGTTCACTTAATGACTTACTGAATGTAAAAGTAGTATTTATACTTTTACATGGACCTGGCACAAAAAGCACAAAGAATGGGTTAGGAAAGGTCCCAAGAACAAAATTTGGGGCTGTTTGGACAACTTTGAGACTTTACATATTCTGGGTGCCTGATATTTTGGTGAAAATATTCCAAGTAAATCCTAACAAGGAATTTGGTTAGTATTCTCTAGGATTTGAAGGTAATGATCTAAGTGGCTAAGTTAGGTGAATACTAAGGTGGAATTACAAATCTTTACAACATATGGAAGGCTCCTGGATAAAGAATTAAAAGTAATAAGCGCCAATAAGAACGAAGAAGAAAATGCCTTAATAGGCAATGATAACCAACAAAGTGTTGTAAGAATTTGTATTTGCACCTAAATATTGACCTAACTTAGTCACTTAGATCAATACCTTAAAATCCTAGAGAATACTGACCAAATTTCTTGTTGGGATTTACTTGGAATATTTTCACCAAAATACCAGGTACCCAGAACATGAAAATTCTCAAAGTTGTCCAAACAGCCCTAAACTTTGCACACATGTTCTTGGGACCTTTCTCCACCTATTCTACATGTTTGCTTTGCCAAGATCATGTAAAGGTATAAATACTACTTAACATTCAATAAATCATTAAGTTAAAACCACATAATCTACTTGTTCTCCCAATGATTTCCAATATCTCCAGGATGCTTACAACAGGCTATGAGTGCCAAGCTGTCACTATTGGCAATGTCTACTACTGGTATTACTGGAATTTTTCCCTCTGCTGAAAAGTTGGATGGATCCAACTACCAAGTGCGGAAGGTGAAGATGAAGATGCTGCTGCAAGAAAGAGGCCTTTGGGATATTGTCATGGGAGAAAAATTCCCTCCTAAAAATGTGGAAAAGGAAGCCCTAAAGTACTAGAAGAAAGAACAATGTGGCCTTAACTGCATTTCCCTTAATATTTTGGAAAAATTGCTAATTCAATGCTCAAGAGCAAAAACAGCAAAGTATACTGGGAAGGCATTAGGAGACACCTACCAGTCATGTTCAGCTGCTAAGAAAATGTGTCTGAGACAAGAATTCTTTACTACAAAGATGCTGCCAGGAGAATAAATGAAAAATCTTATTAACAGAATTACCCTGCTGGTAGATGAAATGGAAGCGGTGGGCATACCAACTACTGATGAGGATGTGATAGTTACCATCCTGATTAGCCTGACAGACAGGTTTCAGGGCCTTGTATCAGCCCAAGAGTCCAGAACTGATGATTTGACCTTAAATTTTGTATATGGGAGGCTCCTGGATGAAGAATTAAGAAAATCAAGCGCCAATAAGAAGGAAGAAGAAAATGCTTTAATAAGCAATGATAACTAACAAAGGAGGTATCCAAGACCCTACAAAGGCAACAGCAACCCGTTTTGTGACTACTGCAAAAGGAAAGGACACACATCAGACCAGTGCTTCAAAAAGAAAGATAGTCAGCAGAAAAAGCCGGAATATGGAAATGCTACAACAACTGAAAATAGACTATTCATATCTGCACTAAATATGACCACAAACAAGGATTCTCATATGTGGTATATTGACTCTGGAGCATCTCAACACTTTACACACCAAAAAGAACTTTTTACCCAATATCAAGAAATCCCTATGAAAAATTATTGAGATGATCCCGTCAAAAGGCCATCACAAAGTTAATGTCCTGTGACTGAGAGGTACTGATCTTGTTAGGACTCCGTCCAGAGACCGTTGAAAAACAATTGCACCCCAGATTTCACAAAAAACTTTGTCAAAATTTTTCATCACAACAATGTACAAGTGGCTTTTGATTGGTTCCCTGCCAATTTGCTCACTTTCTGATCCTGGACACTCTATTGCCTCCTATGATTGTGTGAATTGATTGGCTATTGCCTCTTTTCACACTCCTTACTTCCTGACTCAGCCGTTTCTCTTACTTTTCATGCGTACAAATTGATTTATTTCTATTGAAACTTCAGTTGTACCTCAATTGCCAATTGTATTGACCTATACAAGTCTCTATACCCTACACTAACATTAAGCCCAATTCCACACTCAACAAGTAACTCCATTAAAATCCACCACTCAATAAGTATTTCTGCTGTTACACTCTGGTTCCACAACTTTGGCAGGAACCTAACGGCTTTATGCCACTGTTCATTCACTGGTTCCCACATGTCCTGGTCTTCAGCTGGCACTGCAAGGTCTAGCTCCTCATCTGCCAGTCTTTGCAATAAATCCTTGCAATATTCCAGTGTGGTTTCTTGAGCACTGCTCTTGAAGAAGTGCTGCAACCTCTTGGTGTGCCTATTAATGTTCCAAAACTCCACTGAAGGCATTGTATTAGTCATTTGAGCTCTTGACGTTGTAGCCTTGTCTGTCAGTGGGATCTCCACTCTGTCAACAATGGAGGCTGTGGTAGACATATTGCCTTTTTCAGCAAACTCATCTACCTTGCTGGAGTGTAGCTCAACTGGCTGCGCTTCCAACTCTTGTGAAAACAGCTGTTTTCTTGTTGGTAATTCTTCTTGGCTATGATGGGATTCAGTCTGTTCCGGCTTGTGGCGTTAATTGGCAAGAACTGCAGTTTTTTTTGCATGCCTCCCTGTCTCAGGCTTGGGTAGACATTTTTCCCTTTACCTTTTCCTTTATCACTGCCAGGTCTTTGACTGCTACTTTGTCTGAGTGCTTCTTGTAAAGAACTACGTTTTCTCCTGGATAAATTCTGCTTTGACGCATCTGTTTTGGCCTGCTTGTCCCTTGCTGGCACTCTTCTGGCAACCTGACGTTTCTTTTCAGCTTGTTTTGAGCTATCAACCGTAGTTGTGACGGGCTCCTGTAAAAGTGGCTGGTTTTTATCACTGCCAAGTCCTTCACTGCTACTTTGACTGGGTGCTTCTTGAGTGGTACTACGCTTTTTCCTTGATAAATGTTGTGCTGGTGCATGCATGTCCTTAATTGGCACTCTTCCAGCTGCCTGACATCTCTTTGACGCTTGTCTGGAGCTTTTGGCCCTGCTTGTAACGGGCTCTTGAGGAAGCCACTGGTTTTTAGCCATGGCACCCATGTTCTTCTGCCTTTGATAGTTTCTGCTATTCTTAAGATACTTTCTTAGCAAACCAATGCTGGCCCAAAATCCGTTTGCCCGTTTGAATCCAGGATAATGCTCATGGAACAAGTCAAGTGCATTCTGCTTGGCCTTGAGTTCCTGATGGTCCCATGGTATGCCGGCCTTAAGGTGATGCATGCTAGACTTCTGAAGGCCTCTTGTATATTAGCCCACTCTTCATCATTGCACTCAATGGCTTCACAGATCTTCAATGTCTTTTGATTTTTAGGCTTTGGTATAAACACCACATTGTCTCCCTCCCAGGCTGTGATAGGTTTTTCTGTGGGCTTTATCTTTGGGCACTGTTGTTGTGCTTCAAAGACTGTACAGTGTTCCTCTGCTGTTACATCAGGAAATGACTCAATTCTTGGCTGTGACATTAAGCTACTTGAGTTCCTTCTTTGCAGCAAAGATACTGCTTTCTCTACCTGGGATATTGATTGCTCTACATGTATTATCTGCTCATCCTGTTTCTGGACTACTTCCTGATTTCTCTGGGCCATTGCATCTATCCTATCAGCCACTGCACCTAATTGCTTCATTAATGCTTTGGTATGAGCTGACAACATACTTGCTAATATGGGTGGTGGTGATGTTATCATTGCCACTTGCTGATCTTCAACAGAGGGTACTGCATTTGCTACATTCTCATCTGCCTGAGCATAATGATCAGCTTGTGGCTCTGCAGAGGTTCTCAATTGCCTACTTGACTGAGAGCCTGAGGAGTCCACATTATTACCTTCAATGGGCACACTGTCCACAGGGCCTTTTTTGGATGTAGCCCCACTTGTTGTACTGAATGTCAAAGCAAGCTGTTGTCCAACTGTTCTTCTGTTGCCGTCAGCGGTGGGGTTTAGCTGAGAACCGGACAACCTTGCATTATTTTTTGGCAGCATATATATGGAAGTGAGTCAAACCAAAGGGGAAATAGTGTTACATATACGTGTGTATGTGGTGCCACAACTTTATTTATAATGCTTACTATGACGGGTCATCATTGAATCTTACATTCATGTAGGTATAATGTCTCAAATACAAGACTGTCTTAAGTTCACTTGAGTATTGACCAAAAAGTGATATAATAGTGTTACATTGTTGAAGGTCAAACTGTTTGCCCCATGGACAAGAATACTTTGACTCAACGCCGTAAGAGAAGAGAAAAAAGACCATGTGGCTATTGTGGCAAGCCTCTCAGCCATGAAGCATGCAGACAGCATTAGAAGTATTACAAGGATCACTGCCAGTGTTTTGCCACCCAAGTCATATTTGACCATTCAATGGTCCCTACTGTACCAACATTATCTTGCCGGCCAGTTGATACTTCTATATCAGCACCTGGCCATCTTTGTCACCTTGCGCAAACTGAGTCAGGTGAGTTTGTGATGCCTTTAGGCTCACCTCAGCCTTCTGAATATGGCACGCAGAGTGATAGCTCTGACAAAGAAGGTTCACTGATGGATTTTGAGCCTATCTCCCCTAACAACAGTACCACATATGAGCCCGGTCAAATCCCTATATGCAATGAAACAACACCCATTGAGACAAATGCCAAGGATACTTTATGGAGCCAAGTGAGCTCAGTAATCCATCTACTGGTGAATGATGTGATGTTGTGGCTAGAGAAGTGGCGCATTTCCACTAATATCAGTAATGGGGGCTTTGAGGATGTATTACTACTTCTTGCCAAAATCATACCGGGATGCAACTTACCATGTACATGGTACAAGTGGACAACCGTCATGCGGCTGGCAACATATGATCCAGAGACTGTCCTGATTCCAGCATGTGTTAACAGTTGCATGGCATTCATAGCCAAAAATGCTACCATTGCAACGTGTCCAAATTGTCAGGAATCCACCACCATTGAGGGAAAACATTGTTCACACTCTAGATATATTCCAGTCATACCCTGTCTGAGGAAGCTGATGCAGTCCAACAAATATTGCAAAGCTATACAGTACCGCACTCAGTATCAATCAAGCGTAAACATATCCAATATATTTGATGGCAAACATTACAAACAGCTAAGAAGCAAGGGCTACTTTGAAGGTATGTATGACCATGCCTTTGCTTTAGCACTTGATGGATTCTCATTAAACAAGTACTCTACCAGCAAATCCTGCTGGCCACTGATTCTCATCAATCTGAATCTGCCACCCATCTTACGGTATCAGAGCAATAATTGGATGGTAGTCTCACTGGTATCTGGGCCTAAATCACCGTCCACCCTGGATAGCTACCTGTATCCATTGCTGAATGAATTTTGTATGCTTTCCAGTGGGATAATGGTGAATGGCCGTCATGTAAAAGTGCATATTACTATCTGCATTGGAGATACCCCAACCATCAGCAAGATAGCAGGTTTTTCCGGGCACAATGGATGGTATTGCTGTTGAATGTGTGAGATCCAGGGGATTTACTCCATAACTCATGCACATTATTATTACCCAAACACCAGCACTAAGAACATCATCTTTTCACAGAGAGAACGTACAGAAGTAAGCATGCAATTGCAGCAAAGTTGGCAAGCTATAAGCCATTGGCCAGAATATGGAATCAATTGGAAACTGGAGATACTTAAGATAGAGGGTATCTGTTGGAGCACGAGCTTTCCACTGGGAGCAATGCATTTGCTTTTCAATAATATCCCTATACTGATGACCAAGTTGTACATGGGGCATTTCAAGCTAAATGAGCCCTTCAAGATACTGGAGAAATTTGGAAAAATTGGCAAGATATTACAGA
>MCFE01000804.1:0-34302 GCA_002104905.1 Basidiobolus meristosporus CBS 931.73
CTTTCTCTTCGGGAACATGGCATTTGTCTTGAAGGAACGAGGTGGGGCAGGACTGGAGGCCAGAGATCTCTCGGAGTCTTTGGAAAACAACTTCTCTTTGTTGGGAGCCTACATCATGCTGATATTTGACACTCTCCTCTACCTTGTACTCGCCTGGTATCTGAGCCAGATAATCCCTAGCGAGTATGGAACCCCCAAGCCGATCCTTTTTCCCTTCAAGGCATCATACTGGAGAGGGACGTCCTCAGAGACTGCTGATTTGCATTATCATCCGAACGACCAGGAAGGCCTTGATTATCTTGTTGAGCCAGCTCCTAACAACCTAAAAGCAGGGCTATCCTTGAGGAATCTGACCAAGGTCTACGAGAATTCTCAAACACGTGCAGTGGATCGACTCAGCATTGATATGTACGAAAGCCAGGTGGTTTCATTTCTCGGTCACAATGGGTGCGGGAAGTCCACAACTATCTCAATGCTTACTGGGTTGATTCCCATCACCTCTGGAGATGCTATCATCGATGGTTACAGCGTGCGAAACAATCTGAAACAGGTGCGCCAACGTCTAGGCGTGTGTCCTCAACATGATATACTGTGGGACAAGCTGACCGTAAGGCAGACACTGGCCCTATATGCCGGTCTAAAGGGAGTTGAGCGTTCCAAAATCCCTGCCGACGTACAAAAGTTCATCACACAGACGGGTTTGCTGGAAAAGGCAGACAGCTATGTACAGACCTTATCCGGAGGGCAAAAGCGAAAGTTATCCGTGGCCATCGCCTTCATTGGCGACTCGAAAGTTGTGTTTCTCGACGAGCCAACGAGCGGCATGGACCCCTATTCCAGAAGGTCCGCTTGGGACGTTATCAATCACAATAGAGCAGGCCGTATAATCGTGCTAACCACCCATTTTATGGATGAAGCTGATCTGCTTGGAGATCGGATCGCCATCATGTGCTATGGCAAGCTGCAGTGCGTTGGAAGCTCATTGTTCTTGAAGGCAAATTACGGAGCTGGCTATACCCTCACGCTTGTGAGGACAAACGAAGTCCCTCAGACGAGCAACACTGAGATCCTAACTCGAATTCAACGCATCATTCCTGATGCTGTCAGTACCTCCGATTCTGGTGGCGAAATTGTGGTCGTAATCCCGTCCAAATCCAACGGCGACATCCCGACATTGCTACGTTACCTTAAATCCAATGGCAAGGCGATGGGAATTGCCGATTATGGTATTTCGGGAGCATCCCTGCAAGATGTATTTTTACGCATAATGAACCAGAACAACAGTCCAGAAAAGGGAGTGTACTCCATCTCCAGTGACTTCACTATGTTGAATGACAGTGGGGACCTCTATGAAATGCAAGCTCCCGAAGAACTAAAAAGGGCTACGCCGCCTAGTATGATCAAAGGGTCGACCAATTTCTTCCAGCAATGGCGGGCAGTGTTTATTAAGAGAGCAATGATCTCGCGCCGACGCTGGGTGATGGCCCTCGCCCCTATAGTCATTCCACTTGTCTTGTGTGGAATCGGAACCCTTATCATCACCAAAGAGCAATATAGCTGTTCGCCTAAGGACGCCTCGACCAAAAAGCTGTCATTTCTACCAACAGACTTGACCTATAGCTCATTTATCAGACAGGCGGACAGAGGCAACGCAACCCTCCCTGTCATTTTGGGAGGCGAGTTGGTCCAACAAGTTGATAGCACCATTTCTTTCGAGACATTGGCTACACCCGGCGACCTTCAGGCTTATATCGAACGTAAACGCCCGGATCTTCTAGGTGGAGTGATGATGAATTCGAATGCCCAGCCCGGCAAATTATCCAGCTACACGATTGCATATGATATCACGAAGGATATGAGTCCATTAGCAATGGTCAATCTAGCCAACAATATGTTGATCAATCAACTGACCAAAAAAACTGGCTACACTATCAGAGCAGTCTACCAGCCCTTCCCCTCTAAGCTGTCTGACAAAGACTGGAACCCAGTGGTTCTCTTCAGCTTCCTGGTTATTTTCATGCAGATCTTCTATCTCACGTTACCCATTCTTCTCTTGGTCAAAGAGAACATATCCAGAGCCAAGCATCAGCAGAAGATCAGTGGGCTGAGTCCTATGGCCTACTGGCTAGGAAACTTCACATGGGACATTCTACCCATCTTGATAAATTCCGCCTCGCTTGCCGCCATCTTTGCATCAGGCACAATCTACTGGACAGTCAGCTTTTTTCAAACCTTCTTGTTCCTGTTTATCTTCGGTTGTTCGCTCACCATGGTAACATACCTGTTCTCCTCAAGATTTTCTACAACCAACGGCGGATTGAATGCCTTGCTTGCCTTCCATGGACTCACGGTTTTCTTCTATTTGTCTGCGTACCTGCCGCTCTATTTTGAGACCGCTGATGCCGCCAAGTACATCAACTATGCGGCTTTTCCGCTGTTCCCTAGCACCCCTGGATACTACTCCCTACTTGTCATGATGAACGGCTTTATGCTCCAATGCGCTCAGAATCCCCAGCTGGATCCCTCCCGCACATGGGACATCACGCTTCTTGGATACCCCTTGTTTGTGATGATTGCCCAGACTGTTGTGTACTTCCTTCTCACTATTCTAAAGGAGAATTGGAAGACCATTCGTGCCAGCTATGTGAAGCAAAAGAAACATGACCACGAGGATCACACGAGCGGGACGACCGTCAGCGATGACGTATACAACGAGCAGGACCGTCTCAACTCTGGAAGCAACACGGATTTAGTTCAGCTTCGTCATCTCCGTAAAGAATATCCAAAGAATGCTGACAAGAAGATAAAGGTTGCAGTCCGGGACCTATCCCTTGGAATAAGACAAGGGGAGTGCTTCGGGCTGCTTGGTAGCAACGGTGCTGGAAAAACGACAACACTAAAGATACTGAGCGGCGATGTATTTCCCACCAGCGGGGAATGCATAGTCAATGGGAGGTCGATTCGTAGAAATCTAAGTAGTGTTCGAAAAACCCTGGGTGTTTGTCCCCAATTCGATGTACTTATCAATCAGCTCAGTGTTCGTCAACACTTTGAGTTCTACTGTAATATCAAGGGCATCCCCTCTAGCAAAGCACCCACGATTGTTCGCTGGCTGTTAAACCATTTAAACTTGATTGATCATGCCACCAAGCTTCCTAAACAACTAAGTGGCGGTAATCGCAGAAAACTATCCCTCGGCATCGCCATCATTGGCGCCCCCTCTGTACTTCTTCTTGATGAGCCCAGCACTGGCATGGACCCTCTGGCTAAACGGTTTATGTGGGATGTGATCAACGGTCTGACTAGCGAGAAAAGTATTATCCTAACGACGCACAGTATGGAGGAAGCAGACGCACTCTGTTCACGTATCGGCATCATGGTTGCTGGCCAGCTCTGTAGCCTTGGGAGCCCTCAGCATCTCAAGAATAAGCATGGTAAAGGCTACGAACTGGAAATCCTCGTGTGTTCAGGGGGCAATCCAGGGCATATAATATCTTCGATCCAGCAAGTATTCGGCCAAACCACTTTGTTGGAGCAACAATGCAATCGGATTCGACTAGAGATAAGCTACTCCCCTACGAACAACCGCCCCGAGCAAAACTTTGACTTGGCGGATGTTTTTGAGTGGATGGAGCAGATGCGCCAGCAACTTGGCATCGATGACTACTCCATTAGTCAGACATCTTTGGAGCAGGTGTTCCTTAACTTTGCCAAAGAAGACCACACATACAACAAGAACGAGTGAACTGCCATCGTGCAGACTTTGCTATACCTCTGTCCCAGAGGACACATGTATCTACTTCAACAACAACAACCCCCCCCCCTCTTCACTCGGTAAAATACCCTCCATCAACTATTCTATTTTGAAGAAATTTGTGTATCAGAACCATCGTTTAAAGATAATTAAGAAATAACACCGAAACGATATCCATCGATCCCAGAGCCCAGCCACCTCCCCGAATACACAACGGTGCATTTTCCCGTCTCCCCCTCTGTAGGCTAGGTGGCTGGCTAGTATGGAACTCTGCGGGGATTGTGCTCCCTGTATAATCCATCTATGTTTGTGTTGTACGGTTCTATGCTGATGAGCCAGCAATATATCGTGACACACTCGAGGTGACGAACATGGCACTCGCTGAAGTATCCTCACATTGGCTATACCGATATTGGTGTACCCAACGTATGTGGGCTGTGGAATGACCTAAGGGTCCGGTTTCATCTGTAAGCAAAGACAGTGGATGTTTGCTGATTTGGGTTGGATCCCCATCATAGTACACCGGTGGGATATCTCGCGGGCACCATGTGACGTCACAAAGGCTAAGAAACCCCTTCTCAGCCATTTATTCCCAATATTAACTAGTATCCATGTATAATAAATAATCTCCCTCGCCATAGGCATCATCAGTCAAACCACTTACCTGGTGAACGCTGTCAGGATAAGCTTCAGTTATTGATTTTAATCGCTATAAATCCCGCAAAACCAGGCCCACCTCAACCTTACCAACCCATCTACCAACTACAATGAGTGACTCAAAGCCGACCTTCTCGCAGTGGCTCCAGGAGTACACCGAGCAACACATCCCCTTCCTCAAAGAGCTTTTCAAGAACAGAGACTCGAGAGGCTTGCTGAAAGCACTCAGGTACCCCGACGACATCGACCAGGCCTGGCTTTTCTACGAGGCGGCATTACAGCTGGATGTCAATTGGACAAGATTCCTCCTACGTCTCGACCCGGACGTTCACTTCCGTGTGCCCTGGGATCACTGCAACTTCACGGCGCTGAGCCCACCATTGTATCGCAACAATATGGAGCTGATGAAAGTGGTGGTAGGTGAAGGCGGTTACAATGTCAGTTCCTGGGTGGATGAGCATGGATGTAGCGCAGTCGATTGGCCAGATGTAGAGGATCAGCCAGAGGTTTGGGGTGATATGAGTGAATACCTAAAAGCGGCGGTGGAGAAACAATCCTCCGGCGAATGGAAGATCTGGAGGGGCAAGAAGTTCCCTTCGGTGGCTGGGGAAATTCTGAAGGCATGCAAGACCGATTCCACTACCTACCAGTCGCCGAGCGAGCTTGAGGATAAATACAGGAAGGAGCTGAATGCCTGGCAGGAAATGATCGAGAATATTCTTGCCGAGATGGAGCAGAAAACCCAATAAATGTCGTTGTTGAGCAAATAAATACATATATATTGAATGACCCCACAATTCTGAGCCGCTGTGTTGGAATGTTGTAGACATTTGGATTTCACACGATACTTGCATTATTCCACCAGACGGTTTAGAACTGTAAAGCATCATTGGGATGTTCACCCACCGCCCAGCGCCAGGCTACACTGAATGCCTTGTATATTACTTTATTCTTGTCAAGACTACTTCTGGTTCTATATACAATATAACTACCAATGCTAGGATATGGCTAAATCGTAGAGTACGAAATGATGAAAACGTCACCAATATTCGTAAAGGGTGGGATATGTTTCCATCGAACTAAGTATCAAGTTAAACCTGTAGCAATTAGCTAGGCATGATTCTAGGTAGATGGAGCAATTACGGTGTACATGGGTTATGCGGGTTGCGATTTTCGCATCATCTTGGACCACTCTGACAGAACACGGTTAGAGAACGATCGTACAAATACAATGGCATAGATAACATACTTAAACCACAAGAGTTACAGAGGGTTCCGGGGCCTTCTGGGCCTTTTCGCCATTCAGGAGAATCAATACGCTTGCAACTTGTGCAGCATTTGTCTTGGATGGCCACTCTCTTTTTCTAAACAAAAATGAAGCAATCAATCAATTGGCCCCTAGGGGACAGTCAACGATGGTGCAAACCTTCTTCTTGGGCGTCATTGACACCTTGTGCTCTTCTAGTTTCTTTATATCCTCATTCAATTGTCTGTTGGCCAACTTCAGAAGATGCATCTCATACTGCCAATTTGCTGGGTGGATCTCATTTAATATGCTGAACAAGTTGTCAGCATCCATTGAGACCTCATCCGTTTGCGGCATTGGGGACGCTTCATAAGGTGCTGAGTCAAACCCTTGGATCAGCTCAGACTCCATTTCACGGGTTTGGCAGAGAACAAATGCAACTCCTCCCTGGTAGCCGATATTTCCGGGGTAGAACACACTGGTTAGATTTATGACTTCGCCTTGCTTTGTTCTCGCCTTATGGTGAAGCTTCACTGTAGTCCCGGTTTGTACGTTCCTTAACGATTCGCTTAAACCAGAAAGGTGCTCTTCTGGAAATATGCATGCAAGATTGGTCTGTTGTAGTTCCGAAGCTGGGTACTCGAGGAGATTTTCACACTGATCGGTGATATGCAGGATCATTCCTTCGTTAGAGAGCTTTGACCACATATCCATATCGTTTATGCCACCGCTACTTCGACTGATGATTCCCCGAGAAAGCCTGTAAACCGGCCGTGGACGTCCCGAGAGTATAATATACTTCCGGCTTTTACCGCGCTCCGAAAAGAGCTTACCAGTAGCCTCAATCCACATGTATCCCGAGAACTTGCGTTTCGCACGATACAGCATTGTCACAGTGTCGTTCTCACTGTTCGCTTCCTTGATTTCGCGCATTACAGGATTCAAGTCACTAGGCTCACAGATTTTCGAGATTGACTGGCCAACAAGCTCTTCAGGCTCATACTCCAATAATGTCTTGCAGGATGTGGAGGCGTATGAAAATACTCCTTTCAGTGAGAGCACATGAATAAAGTCATCTGCTTCATCGAGCAGCATCTTATTCCAGATCTGGGCGCATTCATCTTTGTCCTCCTCATTCGAAACACCGATCAACTGGTAAAATTCCTCTGAGAGCAGCGACTGTGGGAGGGTTGGTAAGGCTACCTCGCATAACTCCTCCGGCTCAATCTGCGTCAAATCTAACAAATACGCCCGTTAATCTCTCCGCAAGTGTAAAATGGCCACGTCTCGAACACAAACCGGATTCTAGTAGCGGGGCGATCAACGGCAACGCCTCATTTTGCATATATGCTCCCTCTATAGTGCAATCTATGGCGTTAGCAACAAAGATAAACATCAGGGGCCCACTGGCGATGTACCTTGAACTTTCTGTCGAATTTCTTTAGGTCTTTCAACAAAATCCTGGGGCCACAAGGATGAGTATCAGCACACCGAGCTGAAATACAAACCACACTTACCACTTGGAATCCAACAAAATGCGTTATCCCCCCGCCGTGCATCGAGATCGGGATCACAGTGACCAGGTTCACAAAAGCCTATCGATAGCAAACAGTTGAACAGCCGGCTCACCCACGAGGCAACATTCCACGGCAATCTGGACTAACCTCGCCCGATTTTTTGTAGTTCACCAATGACACCTGGATTTCTTTTTTCTGGATGATATGGGTTTTGAGGTTGTACACTGCGTTGTTATCTGTATATCGACGACGAGACCCCACTGTAACTAGCCCTTCAGGAGCCTGTAGAAATCGGGAGTTTCGTCCCAGCACCTCTTGAGTGGAATATCCCGTCAAGGTTTCAAATGATTCACTCGCATAGATTATTGGTAGATCGTCAGCAAGAGCGTTCGCTATGAACATCCAAGTTAGTATCGTCGATTCAGGGGTTGGGAACTGCCGAATAATCTATGGGATATGTGAAACAGCCCCTGCCCCCAAAAGCAAGGGAAACGAAGGTGAATGAAAACGGAAGTTTTCATATATGAAACATGTTTTAAACAGCCAGGCAAGAAGTGAGTATTCCCTACCTACAACAAAGGACGCACTCATGTCAACAGGGCCAAGGTTGATCTGAGGATTAGGCCTAGTCAATTGAGGTCAGTCATCAGCACAAGGCCCACAATAGTAGAGCTCTTACCTGGTAGCTACTTTCAGCTGATTTGGACGCAAGGCAAATACTTTTAGTCATCCGATTCAAGCAGCTGGTGACAGTAAAGGCCTACCAGCACTGTGATCATGTCTATGCCAGAGCTAGAATACACCCCACGATACTGAGAATCGTCTAGCTGTTTCGCCATATCTGGGATGGCGCCGGTGCCATCGTTACCACCTTCACTAAACCCTTCGTTGAATTTGGGCACGCCGCTCATGTCTTGAAAAACAGAAGCGTTAGAAACGAACAATACCACCATCCAGCCGCAATATGGATATAGGAAAGCACTGCAGGTTTACCAGACATATAGGATGCTTGGGGGGTGGGGTCGTAAGGATATAATGGAGGGTTTTGACCATCGTTCATAAGGGCATGTTGATTATCATCCATCCACTGAACATTGGCACAGCTCTGCTTTATATTCTGCGTCCTCAACATGTGTCACTTTCCAAAATAATCCAAGGAATCAAATATTTTCCAAGACTTATATATTTCCAATGATTTCGATATAAAAGGGTGGGGTGTGTATGGGGAAAGGCTAACTGACTAGCAATAGAAATGCCGAAGGAGATTGTTAACTGTTGAACACTGACCATCTGTTTCCTCTTCTTTGGGCTTTTATATACGAATTGCGCAGCAATAAGGAAGTTTGCGTGTCCTTCCTATTATAGAATTATTGGGAAGCGGATCAGGTCAACTGGCACTCAAATACCACACGACGAACCAATGAGGTCTGAGGCACGCACATGCTTTGATCACAGCGAAATGATAAGGGATAGTGCAATGGAGCCTGGATAACACTGCGTCTGATTCTGACCTGCGATTCATCCAAAATAATGCTGTGCCAAACTGAAGCCCAGAGGCGCAGAGGACGTCCAAAAGAACTTGTTTCATCAGCTCAACCATGGAGGGATCCTGGTTCTCGCCCCGGCCAGGGTGGAGCCCGCCGAACCTGGAATCGAATGGATGACAGAGATTGAGCATGAGTCCCAACTACCTGTGTTTTAGATGGGGGAAGCCATAATCACAAGCAGGCTTGCACAGACTTTCCCAAAATGAAGAGATTGCATGGTCAGTGAATGCTGAATCGCACAAATTCAATTAATTGGTGCAATGCGTCTCAAGTCATTAAGAAGATGCCGTTACACCCGATGAGCCATCGCCCCCTTCTTGAATGGACTACGTCTCATCCTTCACGCTAATTGTCTGTCTCTAGTGACTGATCCAGAGATTAATATAGCTCTCCAAACATCATTGCTGGTAGGTCACGTGGAAGTGCACATTCTCGGTTTTGACAATCTTCTGATCAAATATCACGAAGACAGATGCTTCAATGGTGGTGCCAGTGTTGAGGGTATCTGCACCACCAGGGATCATTGGACGATCCATGCAGGCCCTCCGTTCCCGCGGCGATACAGTCAACTGCCAATTCAGGACAGAAGTAGGAGAGCTAAGTACAGCTCGTGATCCAATTCAGTTGCTTGGAACTAAAACAATGGCGGATAATGGGGCAAAAGATTGGATGGTTTACATATATGTATGCGTGTGAATGACATTGTTCTGAGGCTCAGGGCTTCAGGAATATCCCGGCTTTCCAATAGGAAGGAGTATTTCACATCGATGTACTACATGTATTCCAAACAGCACAAAACCAGACAAAGGATCACTTAAGCAGCCTCCTCCGATTTACACCCGAAGTGAACAACCAAATGGGCTAGATTCGATGGCAACTTATACGGGCAAGGATGAGACCCTGGCATAAACACATCTAGGTGGTTTTTTATAAAGACATTGTTATTTATTGATTCTCCAGCTCCGTTCAGATTGGGAAGTGCCGGTGGCAACTGGGCAAGTCATTAAACAGATTGACAAGCCTACCTCTATCCAAGATACACCATACCCGTTGGTGGCACCTTGAAGAGCAACGCTTTAGTTGCCTTCGGCCCATTTACCAGACTTCTTTCTATGGCACTTGGTAGGCTTAGGCTTATTGCTGCACTTGCTAGGTTTAGTGCTGCATTTTTTAGAGTTAGTATGTCTAGGCTTGGGAGGGCACTTGGTGCCACTGTTTGAAGGAGTAGGGCCTAAGGTTGTGAGTACAACAGAAGTCTGGACAACAGTTGAACCAACCGTGGTTGAGGCGGTGGCATTTTGGGTGATGGTCAGAGTTGGAGCTGAAGTAATGGATATCGCACTACTCGAGCCACTGACACTACCGCTGCTTGAGGGGGTTATTGTAATCAAACGCATGAGAGAAGATGTAGCAATGTGGCGAGTCACAAGAGTGGAGCCGAAGGTCTCAATAAATGTGGATGTAGAATCAAACTGGGTAGTGGTCGAGCCTCCATCCGTTAGGACTATTTCTTCTCCTTGCCCAATATGGTGAGTTACGGTGGGGCCGGGAATGGTGTTGATAACCGACCTTGAACTTAGTTGTTCTATTACAGTTCCAATCGCGATACCATTACTTGTGGGACCGGTGATGGTGGTGAGGTCGCCTGCAATCCCACTGGTCACAACTGTAGCCACCACATCTGAAGGAAAAGTCTCTGTGAAATAAGATGACCACAGAGTTCGGCTAATGCTAGTAAGTTGCAGAGAAGCCTCTACTACTGAGCTAGGAATCTGCCGGGTGAAGGTCTCTCCAGGAATAGTCCGTGTGACGAAAGAGCGGCCATCGTTTTCAGTAATGGTAGCATCGCTGACCGTTTCGGAGTAAGTGATTGCGTCAATGGTAGCGATCTGGGTGTGCGCAGATATGTAGTCGGTAACCATTTCAGTAGGAACGAACCAGGTAATCGTTTCCGACGGATACGACAAAGTGACGGTTTCAAGCACCTGCCCTTGCGCCAAACAGGCAGAACCCAGCAGAGCAAAGAAAAGTGATTGTTGGACTTTTGTCATGGTTTGTTTTTATCGGAAGCTAGTGAAGACTCTTTACGACTTGTTCTGAAGTCTTCACCGCACCTACCTGTTTGCTTTATACTCCGAGCTGCTGTCACGTACACAATTATTTTTGCAGCACTTAGATACGATGCCCTAAAATAACCAACAATGCCCAATAAAAAAGACTACGCACACTATTTTTACGTCGTGAGCCCTTCTCTAATCGATGAAAGCCAGCTCGAGTGGCCGTAATAGAGGCGCCTTTTCCCAAAGGAGCAATTTGTTAGGTTTAGTAATAATTATCGGATTATTCTCCAGGAAGCATCAATGGTGCAATTCCGCGTCTATTTATAAGCGCATCATCATGATGATTCTCCAGGATTTGGAACTCGGTCAGTTGATTGTTGACCTGATGCCATGAATATATCCTCCGAGAGAGCGAGCCGAAATCTGACCTTAATTACCACGGCCAGACATTGGCTAGAATTACTCGAAGCTTAGAATAGTGCCTTCGGAGGGCTGCGCTATTGGCCGCGCGATCTTAAAGATAACTTGGCCCTGGTACTCTGTTAAAAATATTCTCCTCCGGTTGGCACATGTAAGGAGCGGACATGTTGCTACGAGACCTATTGGTTGGTATTGATTCGTCAGAACAATGCTGCAATTCAAAGAATTTTATTGTCAAGTGCCAAAATAGCCAGCAGTAGCTTGGCATTTGTAAAAGTGCGTTACTACATTCAGATCACGAGATTCAAGCATACTACGCTTTTTATTGGCTTCCAAGGCATTTGGTGTGCTTGGGCCTAGTATGGCATTTTTTGGATTGGGTGGTTGGCAAACATTTGTTGGCGTGGCTATCTGTTGGGCTAGAGGTGGCTATGGGAGAGCCTTTGGATTCTTGACATGGCTGCGGTGGATCAGTCGCAACATGAGGCGCACCGACCGTCGCAGAGACGGGTGTCCTCGTGATCGAAGCAGTAACATCTTGGGTAATCGTGACAGTTGGAGGGCTCCATAGAGATCTTGAGCTTTGGATGCCACTGACGCTACCTGACGAAGGGATGCTGACTGTGAAGGTTACACCCCAAGCCATAGACGATGATTCGATCCGTCGAGTCACAAGGGTTGAGCTAAAGGTCTCTACAAGGGTGGAGGTAATGTTATACTCCGTCTCAATTACTCCGTTCGCCGTGGTCACCATCCGATCGCCTATTCCAACATCATGGGTAACAGTTGGGCCTGGAATGGTTTTTATCACTGAGCGCTCGGCCAACTTCTGCACCACCGTGCCTACAGCAACACCACTATTGATCGGACCCGTGATCGTGTATAGGCTTCCGGGAATCCCGCTGGTCTCGACTTCCACCGCCACGTAGTAGGCATCTGTTCCCGTGTATATCGAAGGATATAGCGTTCTGCTGATACTCGTAAGCTTTAGAGAGGCAGAGACGGTGGATTTCGGAATATATCGAGTGAATGTTTTGGGCTCAACAGTCCTAGCAATGGTGTAGCGGTCATCAACAAAAGTCACCGTGTCCCCATATAGCGTTTCCGAAAAGGTGACAGCATCAATAGTTGCCACTTGGGTGTGGGCAGAGATCACCCCGCTGATATACTCGGTAGCAAGATGCCAAGTAATTGTCTGTAGTGGATAGGTGTGCGAGACCGTAGTAAGGTTTTGCCCATGCACAGGCAGGGCGGTTCCTAACGTCAAAATAAGAAGATTCTTGAGGCTCAGCATGGGATCACTTGTGGATATCTTGAGTCCCTGCTTACTTTATATGCCAATGCAAGTGCTCGAAGAGCCCTGTCAAGATGTATTTTTACATCCCATTCTATGATTAATAAGCAGCATGGATGCACTCGGCGAAGCCCAAAAGACGGACGCCCAATACAGAGATAGTCATGAGTTCCAAGCATCTTGTCGATATGAGATGTAATTTGCTATGTTTGGTCGCAATATACACCGCCAATGATCGAAGCGTTGACTACAATTTATTGGAAAAAAGTGATAAATGAGTAATTGCAGATAGCTCTGGCAACTGCTGGATGTCACCCGTATTTATAAATATACCTTGCATAATGAACCAGCCAGCATGGCAAACAGAGCAACATACTGGCGATAGTACCGAGAAACACAGCGACTACGATCGAAACCCTATAGCTGAAGTAGCTGTTCCTGCTTCAGGTTACTAGCAGCCTGATATTTGACCTCTAGCGCCTGAAAAGCCCAGGAACATCGTTTGGATAACAATCCAGCAGCATGCAGTGTCCTCCAATCTTGATAGCAAAGTCATATCGATCTTGGAGATTGAGGGTGCACCCATCCCTTGTTATATAGCTTTGGTGAGAAATGGGAAATTTCAACGGCTGATGCTTGCTGTGGCTTTGCTCTTACTGGTCGATCCACACCTAGCCGCACTGATATTCCGCACAACCGGGTACCTCCGCATCATTTGCAGGTTTGTTTAGAATACCCGCAATGATGTGATTCTCCATTCTTCGACGTTTGCGATTCCAGAACTATCTAGCACAGTACACATCGGTAATATTGTGGGATCAAAACAAACTAGATTAGCCATGATCTGACTAATCTCCTTATGCAAAATAAATACATCCAAATCGGCCAGCTTTCCCTTACGCTTTAGTTACCTTACTATGTCTACCATTCAACGTCATTTAGAGATCAAAACTGGTGTAGTTAAAAGGTCAATGTTCATGGGCCGCCGGATTCATAAATTGGTGCTAATTCTCGTTTTTTATAGAATCTACAAGGAAGGTCTTTACTATATCAAAGAGAAGGACCAGCAACAGGCCAAGATCGACAAGATGGTTGAAAACGGCGAAGATGAGTATGACATCAAAAAACAGGTGACTTTAGTCCTTTCAGAATAGCTTTTTCACTTGAATGCTAAAATCACCCTTGCACCTTCGATAGCGAGAGGTTCTTGACGAGACCCTTCGTATGATTCCTGATGGAAAGAAGCGCCTGGCTGCCGCTTACCAAGAATTACAGACCTTAGTGGTACACAGCCCTGAGTTTTACCTGATTTGGTGATCATTGTCGCTAACCTCTTTAATTTGTCCTAGCTCCAAAACGCCGAAGAACCTAGCGTCAACGCCACTAAAGAATTCAAGAATGCCTCTGAATTGCTCAAGGAAATTGAACTGTAATAAGAACACTGGTATTTACATGATGTACGCACTGTTAGCGATGCTCTGCTCTGCTCAAATAAATAAAGGGATAAAGCCCACCATGTATATGTATCATTCGCAATACACGTGGATTTAGGATGGTGCGTGAAATTTTGCATGTATTTATTACAAGACAAGAATAGACCAATGGAGTTGGCTTCTGGTGCACATCGATAGAGCCTCGTAATTCTATATGCGTGGAAATGATCACTAAGCTTGGGTTTCTATACGGAGCATAGTGCAGTAGATGCATCGGTTAGTGAAATGGAGTTTGAAAGCAGAGGGGACTTGGGTTGAATGAAGCAATGAATTGGTATATAGGTGGAGAAGCAACTCGAAATAAACAGACGAGCCAGGATTGGCTTTATGAAACAGAGATCTCCGCGTTCTCCGGTACGAACTCCGATGTCGGCTCCTCCTTAGTTGCGCCGGCTGGTTTGGTGGTCCACTTGATCAAGATCCCCGCCAAAAGGATCACCGTTGCCGTGCCGAAAGCCGCCACTAGAAAGATTGACGTTAATGAAATCAGGCAGTGGTCAGAGACAGGCAACTCATCGTCACATACTCATTCCCTTTCGTGTGGTTTCCCATTTCAATGCCTCGATATCCGTTCGAATATCCGAAAGCTGCAGGGTGTATTTATTGTCGAACTCGTGGATTTTCATCTCCATTTTCTTTTGCTCCTGGCGAACCTCGGCCTTACGGTTGTTGAACTCCAAGTGGATATCGCTCTTCAAGCTTCCAACAACCTCCCGCAGTTTCTGGGAGAGTGCTTCGACATCTCGGCTGATGGAGCTCACCTCCGATTCCAGGATGCTGTGGTCGTTCTTGCGTAGAATCTTGATCTCGGTACGCAATTCACTTAAGGTTGCCTTGAACAGGTACAACTCCTAACAAACGGCTCATTACAAAGGCCAACACCGAGATACATAAGAGTTCAACCTACCTTCTCCATCTCTGATTTAGCAAGCATTTCGGAACGCACCTGAGCGGAGCTAAAGACTCACACATCAGTCATATGAACATACAGGCAGAGTCCAGGTGTAGTATGTGTCCGCAGTCCTCACCTATCCCGCATCAACACACGTATACAGCGCATGATAGCCACTGCTTGGTTTCTAGGAAATTTTCCATTGGTCTCCAGCTTTGAGACCGTTTGGTACGTGTCGAAATTGTGCTTGGTGTTGATGTAGCGGACTACAGAATTCTGCAAACCAATTAGTACCGCAGCCCGCTTGTAGAAGAGAGTCAGATTTTGCTGTTGCCGTCAGTGGGATACCTTATTTGCGGCTCTCAATCCAGGATGCCTCCACGCCAATGAAGAAAAACATATTGAGGGCCTAAGGACTCTGGGGCTGAACATCTTGGGCGAAGTCACAAGGGAAAGAGAATACTCCAGGTGAAAAATGGAGAAGCCGATATTGGGCATTTTGCTATCAGGTAAATGGACAAGAATATTTAATCAGATCAAGCTAGAGTCACATCGAAATTCTGGTTTAATCACGAGAACATGCATCCGGGATATTTTATACACTCGCGCAAAATTCTTGTTTAGACTGCATTGTGGGACTCGAACTAAAGATGGTAACCACAATGCTGCTCAAAAGCCCTGAATAGCTGATCAGAATACATAATCTGATAATAGTACAAGACTGGCTCCTCTCCGGGATTCTTAACTGTCTTGTAAAAGTCCTCAGTGCAGGGAAGGCATATGTCTTTCCGGAGTTCTTCAGGGGGGACTGAGCGGCTTAGGCTATTCCCTAAAGCAATACTTGCGCGAATAACTCTAGACAAGCAGTAAACGCCATTATCCTTGCGGCAGGCAACCGTGGCCGCCTTTGCGTTGGACCAGGAAGAATACACTCTCTGACTATTTGAAGAAGATTGAGAGGCACAACTCTTGGAGATCAACTGCGCTGCCCCGATGGTATCTTGAAAGCATTTCTTGTCACAGACCTCGTTTAGCGTTGAGAAGAAAAGTGGAAGCTGGGAGTAGCACTGGTTCAGTGCAGGGTACTTGCTTTCGATTTCCTGTATGACTGCACGACACTTGGAGTCAGGATTGTAAATGCCATCGGCGAAGTGGCTCTTTGGCTTGCCATAAACGTTAGTGACCTGCTGCAGGATATCGAATGCCTGTTGTCGAAAGGCATTCACTAAGGTGAACCCGTCAACTGTTGCTGCCCGAAGGCTTGCACTAAAGAGAAGCAGAACACCTACATTAACGATGGCTTTCATGGTTAGCCTGGCTATGACAAAAGAGGTGGTGGTGATGGGCAATATCACATCGCCCCCTCTGCAATAGTAAGTTATTATAGCCTATGCAGCTCAGGCCATGGTAGATAGGAGTGCATCAATGTTGAATAGCATCATGCATTGCGATGCAGATACCCGACTCTCGCATGTGGGGTAATTAGTAATTCCGTTCAACCAATACTCCATTTCATCAGTCCTTGTGGTGTTTGAGTGTTGTCTTCGGGGTGATAACGAAAGATGATTCAGCGCTACGTCATTGGTTGGATCGGAGCTTGGTTTTAAAGAATAGAATTACGTTGTCCGTTGAATTACCAATGCGACGCTTGGACCGCAGTCAGGATTAGAAGCATGGGTATCCCAAGAGCATAAAAGTAAGGACTGAGAAAGGAACTCTGCCTCATTACACTTGTTCATCATGTCAAAGCTCGAAGGGAAAGTAGCACTAGTCACCGGAGCTTCCAGGGGCATTGGGAAGACCATTGCTCTGCGCCTTGCCAGGGATGGTGCCAAAGTAGTGGTGAACTACGTCAACAGTTCCAAGGCGGCTGAGGATGTCGTGGCTGAAATTAAATCCAACGGTGGGGATGCCATCGCGCTCCAGGGGGACATCCAGAACGTCTCGGAGATCAGAGCCCTAATCGCCGAATCCTTCAAACATTTCGGTAAAGTCGACATCTTGGTGAATAACGCTGGCATAGTCCACTACAAGCTGCTGGAGGAGCACACAGAGGAAACCTACGAGCAGATCTTTGGCACCAACGTACGCGCTACGTACTTCGCCATCCAGGAAGTGGTCAAGGCAGGCATGTCTAGAGGTGGCCGTATCATCAATCTCTCCAGCACTACCACTGCGATCCAAATGCCCAGATACAGTCTATATGCGGCATCCAAGGCTGCCGTGGAAAACATCACCAAGCACCTAGCCACCGAGTTGGGGCCAAAGGGAATCAACATCAACGCAGTGTCCCCCGGCCCAACTGATACAGAGCTCTTCAGAAAGGGCAAGGATGAAGAGACCATTGAAAGGATGAAAAAAATGGCGCCGCTGTATGGATTGGGCACGCCTGGAGATATCGCAGGCGTGGTTGCTTTCTTGTGCTCTGAGGATGCCAAATGGATCACTGGTCAAAATATCAAGGTCAATGGCGGTCTTGCTAGCTAAGCGAAGCTGCCAATCAAACAAAGCAATCAATAAAAGCGAGATTATGACAACAGTCTCTCACGAAAACCCAAGTTTATTAATGTGCAACAGATCACCCCCACTCCTTGCTCTTGGGAAAAAGCTTGATCTGCCAGGCCTCCATCACCCACCACCACCCTCGAGTGCTTGGGCAGTTGATGCAACCCGAATCACGAGGTAGATGTCAGCAGGATTAAACCCTTTCTGATGTAGTACACAATAAAATCGCAATAGATTGATAGAATCCCAAAACTAGTCGCTAATCTTGGCTAATATCTTCGTGTCCGAAGAAATGTGATGGGATCTCTACAATGCCATGGAAGCTTCATTGGCAGTGGGCATCTTGTACCACATAACCTTAAAAAGTCATCGGAGAAACGATTAAGCCAATCCTCCATTGCAGTCAATAAAATCAAGTTGCGACAGTCATAATGGAATTGAAGGGACCCCATATGAATCGTGGCCAGCTACCCCAAAAAGTCGAACACTCAATCTTTTATGATTCATTAACATCAATCTGAAATGATGCCATTTTGCGCACGAATTGCTGATCGAGTCATCCAAGCAATAATTAGTAATTGTGGATTCTTTTGGGTCGATGTCGCGATGTTGCAATCAATGTCATATCTGAGTCTTACTCGACGGCCCTATAAAACGACGGGATTCTTTCCGCATTTGCTAACTCACAAACGTTAAACTCCCACTGCCCGAAATTTCACGATGCTGAGAGTTCCTTTGAGCCGTCTCCCAACCTCTCAAGTTCTTCAATCTGCGCGTCGTAGTGCCACTACCATCCCCTCCAACACCTCGTACAAGGTGGTTGTTATTGGAGGTGGCCCTGGAGGTTTATCCGGTAAGATTCCCGCGGCTTGTTCTCACTTAGATGCTGCCTATCTGACCCAGTAACTTCAGTCTCCTCCACCCTATCGTCAATCCTTGGTCCCAACAATGTTGCCGTAATCGAGCCCTCCGACGTTCACTACGTGCGTATCTGTATCCCCAGGCTAAATCCGCTTCCCATCGCTAAATTGACATTATCTAGAATCAACCACTGTGGACTTTCGTCGGTGGCGGTCTCAAGAGCTTCGACCAATCCAGAAAACCTATGGAGGAGGTCATTGCCAAAGAGGTTGATTGGATCAAGAAATCCGCCGCTGGCTTCGAGCCAAACAGCAACGTAGTCATCTTGGACGACGGCCAAAAGATTAGCTACGACTATTTGGTGGTTGCTGCCGGCATCCAAATCAACTGGGACAGTATCAAAGGCTTGAAAGGAGCCCTTGGCAAGGATGGTGTAACCAGCAACTACTCAGCTGATAGTGTCCAGCGAACCTGGGAATTTGTTAACAACTTCAAAGGGGGTAACGCCATCTTCACTATGCCATCCACTCCTATTAAGGTATGTCTCGAGCCCCGTAGTACTTGTGAACCCGTCTAATTCCAAGATGTACCCTGCAGTGTGCTGGAGCTCCTCAGAAGATCATGTATCTGGCCGAAGAGCAGTTCAGAGCCAACGGAATCCGTGACAAAGCCCAGGTCATCTATAATACTGGCATTGGGAAGATTTTCGGTATCGACAAATACGCCTCCACTCTCTCTCAAATTTGTCAGGAGAGAGGGATCACCGTCAATACCACCACTGAGCTTACTGAAATCAGACCTGAAAACCGGGAAGCCGTGTTCAAGAAGACTGGCCCCAACGGCTCTGAGGAGCAAGTCTACAACTATGACTTCCTCCATGTTGCACCACCAATGGGGGCCCCAGACTTCATCAAGAAGTCACCCATAGCCGATAAAGCTGGCTGGGTGGAGGTTGATCCTGCCACTCTCCAACACACCAGATACTCTAATATCTTCTCTCTTGGCGACTGCTCATCCTGCCCCACCGGGAAGACTGCTGCCGCCGTCGCCTCCGAGTCCCAAGTCGTAAAGAAAAACCTTCTGTCATTGATGGCTGGCAAGAGCTTGAACGCCAAGTATGACGGATATACCTCCTGCCCTCTAGTTACCGGTAAGAGCAAGCTCGTGCTTGCTGAGTTCAGCGGCTACACTTCCAAGCCTCTTGAGACCTTCCCTGTTAACCAAGCGGAGGAAAGATCCTCGATGTATTACCTCACCGCCCATGCACTTCCCGAGCTGTACTGGTCTGGGTTGTTGAAGGGCACCTGGCATGGACCTGGATTTTTCCGCAACATCTTCAATAACCAACAATAATTCATTAATCAAGCCCTCGCCTCAACTATTTGTAATCATTGATTCCCTTCCATATGAATAATTCTGCACATATTGCTACTAAGTTGGCTTCAAATTAAAATCATCAAGATCCTACTTCTGTACAACAATTGAGATTCCCATCACGTGTGACTGGTGCATCCGAGTCATCCACCACAAGCCTCCATGACAAGTGTGTTCGTCTTCCAGCAACAACAGCGCAAGGCGCTTGAATTAACCTCTGACCTACATCCAAATCGAGCTGTCGGCGAAGCTCCGTCCGAGATCTGTCGACTAAATTGACTTTATTCCTTTACGGGTTAGCATCCCAACTGCTGTCGAATTGGTTGTATGTCTGGTTGGCGTACTGGAAAGTCACATTATGAGGCATCTTGAAACCATTCGAGATATAACAGGCTGAGCTCCATTGGGAAAATGTGTTCCAAGATTCTTCTCTACTGCTTCTGTACAACTCCATGTTGATAGCAAGCTACTACTGACACCAGTTGTACTGTCAGACTTCAGCTCATGGTGAGGTCCTCGGTAGCCTCATCAAGCAATGATACCCACGGTTGTATCCCATGCGGTCACGTGATCTAACAGCGCAAATACCACTGTGGCTACGCGGAGCTTAGGCCTCTTGTTTAATACAAGTGCATGGACCTCACAAATCCCATCAGCTGCCACCACAGCATTACTGCTTGGGTCCACACGGCTCTGGAAAACATGGCCCAGTGTAAAAATACACGCAGCAACTCTAGACTCACCATATATTAGGTACACACTCCGGTCGATTGGCTCAAAAAACTCAGGGATAAAATTTTTAGAAAAAAGATTTCCTCAGTGGCCAATCAAGTGCCGCTACGATGGACATCGGACCTCGCAATACTATAAATATTTTTTCCCTATATATCAGTCAGTTCCCCCTTTTTCGCTTGTGATCAGCGTTCTCTATTGTACTAGCGTTTATCATGGTGGTAAGTTGTTTGATATTTGTTGGATGCGAAACCACCGTCAAGGTATCTCGCGCAGTTGGTCAACGGTACAAACGTACCTTTTCTGTGGTGGATGAACCAAGGAATCCCGCTAAGCCCTTTAGTGCAGTTTTCTTTGAACCAACCATGGATGGATGGCTATCTTCTGTTGCGGGATATCTGTGGATTCAGCAGTGGCAATTGCCTCGTTGCAGCCAAGACTCACCCGTTTTCATCTCCAGTTAGCTGTTGACCTTTTGAACCCTTCCGTTGAACACGAGAAGAACACCCACAAGCTTAAGAGATTGGTGCAATCCCCTAACTCTTACTTCATGGACGTTAAGTGCCCTGGCTGCTTCAACATCACCACCGTCTTCAGTCACGCTCAAACCGTCGTCCTTTGCGGTTCCTGCGCTACTGTTCTCTGCCAACCTACCGGTGGTCGTGCTCGTTTGACCGAGGGTTGCTCCTTCCGTAAGAAGGCTAACTAAATGGATACCAATTCGGCTAACGTTAGCTGATTTTCTCACAGTAATAGAGCAACTCGTTTTGATTTCAATTGTATATTCCGAGCTTCAATTCTGATATTTCATGTTAAGTTGAATGGAATGTAATTAAAATTTGGTCAAGCCTCAAAATTGGTTGCTTCTTGTTCTTGTAATGTGAGTGCCACGTTCTCTAGATCGATTGCAGATGGATGTACACCCAGTGGCCGTTGCTGAGGCGGTCGCCATCCACTGATTGAGCATCGGGAAATCGAGTTACCACTGATTCGATCCTTTCGATGGGTGCAAAGATTGGCCAGAATGGTGCTCAGGCTAGTAGCCGGATTGTTGTGATGACATGAATGTTACTTCATGGGCCATGCTAGGTAATGGTTTTCCGGGTTAGGGATTTACCTTCCACTTGTATATGGCGTTCTTTCTCACATCTGAAGGAGCCACTGAGAATACTTGATGCTGACCGCGCCATTGCTCTTGCTATTGGTGGTTGTTTGGGTGGATCCCAGCCAAGTTCTCACGATCATTTTCACTGTTGAGAAATGGCCGCTAAATAGGCTCTGATCAAGCTAGCAGAATGTTCATGAAGTGCTCGACGGACTGGTAATTGCCATATGCAGACTGGTGTGCTACATTGACTCTGCCATTTATTTGATGTGAGCCATTACATGCCTCATGTGAACGTGTGAATATATGATCTATCCTGGGGCTATTTTTCGAGGGAAGCGGCTTGGTATAAACATCCTTGGGGCCTCAGTTATTTCAGTTAGACCTACCAACAGGCCGCGCAAGAACACCCACAGGAATGTAAGTAAAGCCCAAGCAAGCCGTACCCGCCACCACAGCGCTCTAATCCCACCTAGAGAATTTTGTTAGAACTTGTTTGTAGATATGCCTGTTCCTGATTCAGCTAAAGACTTTATCGCTGGTACGTTCGGTGGTTGGGCTCAGGTCGTGGCCGGGCATCCGTTTGATACTTTGAAGGTGAGGGAGTGCGGCATTCAAATGTCCTTTTCCATGTATTCAACCTTTTCCTATAGGTCCGTCTTCAGACCCAAGGTAACCCACCCAAATATAACGGTGGTATGGATTGCCTTCGTATAACTCTCAAAGAGGAGGGGGTAAGCGATTTCCCACTGTTCAGCATCAGGGACACATAGTAATCAGCTATTTATAGCTGGCGGGGCTTTATAGAGGAGTGACCTCCCCACTGGCCGGTATTGGTTTCTGGTAGAGTGATATAGTGTATTAATGTCAAAGACGGGGTTGCCTCTAACTCGGACTTTGGATTTACTTGCTTCCAGCAACGCGGTGGTTTTTAGCGCCAACGGATATTTCCGAAGAATGCTCCAAGGGGGAGAGGCCAAGCCACTCACTTTATGTAACGATATTTGCCATGCTACTTCCACCACCTAATACTCATCGCTAACAAACCCTTATGTAGCACAAATCGCTGTTGCTGGTGGTCTGGCAGGCTCGGTGATGTCGTTTATCAATTGTCCGGTGGAGCTTCTGAAGGTCAAACTTCAGGTTCAGAGTAACGCCGTTGCCAATGGAGTTGCTGGTGCTGTGAAGCCCGTGAGTACAAGGTGCATTCTCATTGATTTCAGGGATCGGTTCTAATGTGAGTGTGCAGTATTCCGGTGTGTTTGACTGTGGTGTTCGTACTTTCTCTACCTATGGCATCAGAGGCCTGTATCGTGGCATCACCATCACCATCCTCCGAGATATCCCCAGTTTTGCTGCCTATTTTGGTAAGGGGAGTTTGCAACATGGTACATGGATGGTTGCTAACCGCTCCTAAAATAGGTTTCTATGAAGCTTTGAAAGCCAGTTTCAGTAACACCTTTGCTGCTGGCCGGGAGCTGAACGGGTTTGAGCTGCTTTTGGCCGGTGGTACTGCAGGTATTGGTTGCTGGACCGTCTGCTACCCACAGGATGTTATCAAGAGCCGTATGCAAAACGACCGAAGGTGAGAACCTACAGTACATCGGCCTCATTTGATGAAGTGCTAACCTTGAGATCCAGCTACAAATCCTTCCTGGACTGCGCGGCCAAACTCAACGCCGAGTCTGGGTACCGTGCGTTCTTCCGTGGCTTTGGACCCACCATGGCCCGTGCCTTCCCGGCCAACGCCGCCACTCTTTGGGCATACGAAATGGCCATGAAATGGATGAATTCTACCGATGACTTGGCCATCCTCTGAACCAAAATCCCAATTAGGCCCCATGATTCTTAACTGCCCAACCCTTGGTACCAACTTTGTATATCCGGTTCTACTACAATGTATCGCATAAAATTGCCAGTTTCATCCAACCAACGATCCCTATCCCGGATCACCATGTTCCACATCATTTCGAGTAGACCGCTTACACTGTGACCTTTGGCAATCACCTGATGCAGTGCGGAGTAATAACGAGATAGCATCATGGCATCGGATTATTGGTGGTAAGGTCAACAAATACGATTTCGTGTAATTCAGCAATGAACGCCATATATAAACAATTCCGTCGGACCGGCCAAACCACTTCCACGTAATCCTTCCCGACATGGCCGAAACAGTTAGTATAGCCCACCCTCCGGTTGCCCCTCGTTTCCCGGAATAACCCCTCTGCTTCCTTCTAGCAAAAGTTCAAGGTAGAGATGACCTGTTCAGGTTGCTCCGGTGCCGTCAACAGAGTTCTGAAGAAGTTGGCCGGTATGTGTCCTACTCGTTGACCCAGACGTCGCGGTGGAACCTCAGCCTAATCAGTGGTCACTTTTCTTGGGATTTAGGCGTCGAAGAGGTCGACATCTCCTTGGAAGACCAGACCGTCGTTGTCAAGGGAACCGCCTCGCAAGAAGACATCCTCACCGCCATCAAGAAGACCGGGAAGGCCGTCAGTCCATTGTAGGCCTTTGACCGGTTCCCTTCCCATCCACCCGCGGACCAGAAGCCTCCCGCGTGTATCCCCACCCCTCCCTCCCCTTCCCGAAATAAACGGCACTTTCAAACATACATCATTTATTTGGGATGGGCCTCGTCTATCTATCCCTGGGCAATATATATATATATAGATAGAGAATCGAAATGTTTGGATTACACTGAGCTAGCTAGGAATACATCATGATTTGATAATCAATAAAATTACTGGTCGAATATATAGATGCAAAGTGGTTCCGTCAAAATAGAATTATATGGTGCTGGGTGGGTTAGTATGGATTAGTAGGTTTCGGGATATATGGCGAAGGCATTGCAACAAGTGGTGGTCTCCATCACACAATCTCCCATGAAGCCCAAACATCGATGGAGGAAGAAGGGGAGGGGTGGTGCGGTGATTAATTCTCCGTGGGTTGATTAGGTGTGTGTAGTTTGAGGTGCAGCTGGTCGCCTATCTCGCTGATCTGCTGGAGTGCCCAATCGAGGTCTTCTTTGGTGTGCGCGGCTGAAAGACAGAACTTGGCCCTTCCGCCTACGATCGGTGCGTTGGGGTAGGAAATGACGTTGACTGCTATCCCTCTGGTTAGGCATTCCCGCGAAAAGGCGCTGGTGATGCGAACGTAGGGTTGTGTTAGATGGGTGGTGGATGTACATGGGGCTGTCAGCTACTTACGGAATGTTGGCTGGATTGAAGAGAACCAGGGGAACGATGGGTGAGTCGATGTCCCCATAAACGATGAAGCCCATCTCCCGCAGTCTTGAAGAGAAGTACCTGGCGTTGAATGCCAACGTTTCCAACCTCTTGATGCCGTCGTTGGTGCTATCTTCTCCCATGATGATCTTCACGCTCGAAATGATTTGCTGGAGAACGGGGATGGAGATCGCTTCGGCATATATCGAGGAGTAGCATTGCGTGCGCAGATGATCAATGATCTCTCGTGAGGCAGCGACGTATCCGCCGGCCGCACCGAACGACTTCGAAAACGTTCCCATCAGGATGTCCACCTCTGACGAGGGGACGCCCCAATAGTCACATATGCCCTTCCCGCATGAACCGAGAGTGCCTATGGAGTGGGCCTCGTCGATGTAGAGATAGAATTTGTACCTGCGTTTGAGTTCCAGGATTTCGGGCAGCCGAAGGATCGATCCCTCATTGGTGTAGAGTCCCTCAACAGCCACCAGGATCTTCTTCCAGGGTCGGTGTGTGCGTGGTTGGCCTTGGGAGATGGCTTGGCGAAGCACTTTCCGGAGGCTGTCGATGTCTAGGGAGAGTCAAGGGGTTAGCTAGCGGCCGATGCTACAGGACATGGAGGCGAGCACCCACTGTTATGCTTGAACACGCAGCTTACTGCCCCGGAGATACGAACTCCGTTGATGATGGAGGAATGGTTGAATTCGTCGGAAATCACTAGGCAATTCTATGGGAGGGAAGTCCCAGTTAGGTGGGTCTGCGAAGGGAATGCACACATGGTTGCGATAAATACCTTCGACACTAGACCTGGCAAGGTGGCGGAATTGGCAGCGAAGCCGGTGCCAACGATCATCGCCGCTTCCTTTCCAACAAATCGGGCAACCAATTCCTCGGCAGCTGTGTGAAGCCTATGGGTTCCTACATGCACGAGCTGGGTAAACGGATGGTTGACACAAATGCTCAGAGGTAAACCAGGTACAAACCGCCTTCAAATCGGCTGCAATTCATGCTGACCCCGTAGCTGGTCAAGCTCTGCTCCACGGAGTCGATGCAGGTACCCTCGTTTTGAGAAAACCCGAGGTAGTTGTAGGATCCGAAATTCAACAGGGTGGTGGTCCGACCGGTGTATCTATCCAGAAAGGTGAGTTCAGGCTAGGTTCTATAGGGATATGGGATGGGCTCATACCTAAAGGAGCGGTTGTAGTCGACGCTCGTTCGATCCAGGAGGGTAATGAATCTTCCGGGGATACCGGAAACCGGTCTATTGAAGCAATCACACATTCGACGGTAAAGTCTGCGCCGGTAGAAGCTTTCGAAGTCCGACAACATCGGCGCATAGCCCTATATAAATGGAGGTCAGCGTCTGGGTGGATGGAGGGGCTGTTCGAAGAAAAGGTAAACTCACGTCAATGTAACTGAAGGGGACATATTCGGAACTTTTGAAGTATTTACCAAAGGAATCCCTGACCCGGCCAAATAAAATGAGAACGATGTAGCCCAGATAGGTGGTGATTAGTGTCAAGAGAGGTACATCTTCCAGTTCTTCCGGATGGCTCCTGACGATTTTGGGGGGATTGCGCGCGGGAACCAAGTGGTCTCTAACTAAAGGAGAGTCGTTATCGGTCTCGTTGAGAAGTGGGGAATGGGAATGGGCGGCGGAAGATAGTGGTGGGGTTAAGATGGAGGGATCTTTCTCAGCATCTTTGGTGGCGACGACTCTGTCTCGAAGGGAGGAGGTGGAAAAAAATCGTTGCAAGGCACGCTTTCCCTTTCCCATTTGGTTAGAAGTGAGCAACAGAAAATACAAGTATGGTAAGCTACGCTAGACCAAAGACGACCAAAAGAAGTGTAGTGTTATTGGGGTTATACAGGTGCGAAGTGGGAAGGGAGAGTGGGTGGTGAATCAAAGGCTTGAAAATATAGGAAACCAAGAAGTGCAAAAAGGTGGTAATCCGTTCGATTATTATAATAGATCCACGCTGCTTCCGCATGTAGGTAAATTTCCGCTTTTGATCAACAAGTGGATTACCAAGTGCAAGTTGGTCCGAATTCCCGATAATTTGTCATATTGATCGGCTCATCCGCACCCAAATCCGTTCCTTTATATTGACGCCTCCACAATGATCAAGGTGAACGGAGGGTGCATATCAGTACACAGCGGTGATCACTCAAACACCCACGTTTGAAACGAAGCTTGAAACAGCGGCGCCCAAGTGTTGTCTGAGTGCCGCTGTCCTGGCTGGGCCTCGTAACATACGGACAGCTAGGGTTGCTCGTTCTTGAATAGATCGTTTCCTTAGCACATGCTGTGAAATCGTGTCAGACTCATGGACTGCTTATGCAGTCCGCAATGGCAATCAATATCCATGAAATCTTCTCAGGGACAACGGCCAGGAGTTGACCATGCATGATATCAATGTGGATGATGGCCTTACAGCCCTAGGGTGTCTACACTTGGCTTCCATCGCCCTGCCCACAATACCGCTGGAATGAAGTACCAGGCAGGAAAGCCTCCTGCGTGTTCAGTTAGGCAGGCTCCTGGCGGTTGCTCCTTAGAGCCGCGCAACTAGCAGCTCCTTTATTCCTTAGTCTAGACGCTGGCTGTTGCCCTCCAATCGTCGATTAACTTTGCTCATATATTAGTCATACATTGGACAAATGATCAACCTCCTAGTTAGGTACACAATCACTTCATGATGTCACTGAACCACGATGGCACCGCACCTTCAGCCTAGAACCGAATCCCGAGGGAAAGGCCCACCGCGTTTCAGCCTGGAGTAGGCGTCGCCGCCGCAAGTGGATTCGGACGGGAACTGCTGGAGGCCACAGCCTACGTACCGGTCAATTGCCTTCAATGCGATGTGTCCGGCTGAATTCCAGTCAAGCTGTTCCACTCCGAAATTTCTGCGGAGATCCTGACCTTATTTTGGCGGGGAGATTTATTTGTGCTGCGTGAAGCTGGATACTGAATGGACACATCTTCCAGCGCGGTATAACCGTCGCCCCATTGGCTCCATTGGCTCTATCCCTCACATGAATCGTCGGCCGGACACCAGCCAGCGCTTTTGCAAATCAACCCCCGAATTTCTCTGATCCCAAGCCCAAGTCCCTTGCGACATTCAGCAACGTGGCTTGTGGTACTCCAGTGCAAGTGTAGCCAACACGCATCCACGCCAGTCTCCAGCATGCTTACCAACACTCCCTGCTGTGCTGGATTCAAGCTCAGCTCAGCTCTACATCAACATGAGAAATGCAAGAGGGATCAAGCATCAGCTAAGCCATCGTCGCCTTAAGCGGGAACACTCCCATCAGGCTGATCACTCCAGTTCTCCCATCCCCCTGTCCACACAAGGTGATGATGGGTGACCCCTGGTGGGAAGTAGTGGAATACCTGATTAGTATTTGCTGGTAACAAACCTACCCTAGGTGCGATTATCACATCTGCATGCCATGATTTGGTATCTGGGCCAACCAGCACCCTCGCGCCCAATTCTCTCATCCGGTTGTGGTTGCTGATAACTATGGTCGCACAAAAGAAGTTTGGCGCTCAGCAATCACTGCTATAGATGCATATGCATTAGGACTGCTCAAAACTAACCAGCATGGAGTCAGGTGAGAGGCATCGAGTTGGTGTCCAATCAGGCCAGCTGCTGGGGTGCCCTATTGGCTGCTAGTATCGGGCAGGGCCAATGTGTAGGTGCTTTAGAGCCTTTGGCCGGATCCTTGCAATTCATGATTTGGCTAGAGCTAGTGTTGAAGTGTAACACACTGTAAATGCAAGTTGGTGGATTTCTCTTTGGCAGAGCATTGGAATGATAGGATCCAGCGCTTTGTTGTGTATGGCCTTCAAATTATTGGTGACCTGATACTGGATGGCTTGGTTCATCTCTAAAACCTCCTTTTGTTCAATCACCCACCACTGCTACCAGGATTACACTCCTTGAGAAATGGGGTGGTAATATCACCAAATGAAGTCCCTATCAGGGATTACAAAGTTGGAATTTGCTAGGATTGCTTGATGGTCAGGTTTAATCCAAGCTGAGCATCCGCTGATTTTTGTACAATATCTGATGGGTTCTGTAAAACATTTCTAATCACAGAATAGAGATGCTGGCAAATCAAAACAATGACAAGTATAACCTCTGTCCAAATTTGCTGTCTGAGTGGACCCAGAATACCCCTCACTAAAATGCTGGGTGTCCTGAATTACAATTACCAGCCATAGGTAATATATCTCAAGCCATTGCACTGTCAAATGTCTACTATTACTGTCACTAGAAGCACTTTCCCAACCTCCATTTTCTGGAATGGTAAGTGTAAATATCAAAACTCAAAAGTGTGCTTATATAGCACTAGGAGAAGCAAATCAACCATAGTCAGCTGCTAAGTAGAAGCATTGGAGACAAAAGTTCCTTAATATTGAGATGCTTCTTGCTAGAGAAAAGCAAAAGCTCAATCAACAATGATGAGTTACCTTTTACCTTGGCATGGCACACATATGATATAATCAGATGCCCTTAGGAACAAAAGCTGTCAGATGAGTCTGTGGGTTGTTGTAAGAGTCTTGGAGATATTGGAAGTGATTTGGAGAACAAGTAGATTATGTGGCTTTCACTTAATGATTTATTGAATGTAAAAGTAGTATTTATACTTTTACCTGGTCTTGGCATTACAAACACATAGGATAGGTTAAGGAAGGTCCCAAGAACATGTGTGCAAAGTTTGGGGCTGTTTGGACAACTTTGAGAATTTTCATGTTCTGGGTGTTTTAAAAATTTGTATTTCCACCTAAATATTCACCTAACTTAGTCACTTAGATCATCACCTTCAAATCCTAGAGAATACTGACCAAATTCCTTGTTGGGATTTACTTAGAATATTTTCACCAAAATACCAGGTACCCAGAACATGAAAATTCTCAAAGTTGTCCAAACAGCCCCAAACTTTGCACACATGTTCTTGGGACCTTCCTTGACTTATTTTACGTGTTTGTAATGCCAAGACCAGGCAAAAGTATAAATACTACTTTTACATTCAATAAATCATTAAGTGAAAACCACATAATCTACTTGTTCTCCAAATCACTTCCAATATCTCCAAGACTCTTACAACAGGTTATGAGCCCCAAGCTGTCACTCTCTGCAATGTCTACCACTGCTATTACTGGAATTTTCCCTCTGCTGAAAAGTTGGATGGATCTAACTAACAAGTGTGGAAGGTGAAGATGAAGACGCTGCTACAAGAAAGAGGCCTTTGGGATATTGTCATGGGAGAAGAATGCCCTTCTAAAAACATGGGAGAGGAAGCCTTAGAGTACCAGAAGAAAGAACAAAGTGCCTTTAACTGCATTTGCCTTAATGTCAAGGACAAATTGCTAATTCAATGCTCAAGAGCAAAAACGGCAAAGAATGCCTGGAAAGCATTAGAAGACACCTACCAGTCATGTTCAGCTGCCAAGAAAATGTATCTGAGACAAAAATTCTTTACTACAAAGATGCTGCCAGGAGAAGAAATGAAAAATCTAATTAACAGAATTACCCTGCTGGTAGATAAGATGGAATCTGTGGGCGTACCAACTACTGATGAGGATGTGATAGTTACCATCCTGAATAGCCTGACAGACAAGTGTCAGGGCCTTGTATCAGCCCTAGAGTCCAGAACTGAAGATTTGACCTTAAATTACGTATATGGAAGGCTCCTGGATGAAGAATTAAGAAAATCAAGCGCCAATAAGAAGGAAGAAGAAAATGCTTTAATAAGCAATGATAACCAACAAAGGAGGTACCCAAGACCCTACAAAGGCAACAGCAACCTATTTTGCAACTACTGCAAAAGGAAAGGACACACATCAGACCGGTGTTTCAAAAAGAGAGATTATCAGCAAAAGAAGCCTGAATATGGAAATGCTGCAACAACTGAAGATAGACTATTCATATCTGCACTAAATATGACCACAAACAAGGATTCTCAGACGTGGTATATTGACTCTGGAGCTTCTCAACACTTTACACACCAAAAAGAACTTTTTACCCAATATCAAGAAATTCCAATTAAGAAGGTTTTCATGGGTGACAATAGAACACTTGATGCAGTGGGAGAAGGAACTATCCAAGTAAACCTTAGAAGCAGTGAAGGAAGCCATACACTGACCTTTGAAGAAGTACTCTATGTACCAGAAATAGCCAAGAACCTACTCTCTGTAAGCAAGGCCACAGCAGAAGGACTCAGTTTCAGTTTTGACAATTCTGGATGCAGGATCACTGATCAAAATGGTACCCATATTGCTTTGGGCATCAGAGATCAAAATCTATACAAGTTGACTTATATTCCATCATATCTGGAAGCCAATATAAGTAACTTAAATGAAGAAACACCAATGCTTTGGCACAGGAGATTTGGGCACATCAATTTTGATTATTTGCGTAATATGATCAAAGATCAGCTAATTTCTGGAGTGAAAATTGATCCCCCAGCTAATTTGGAGCACTGTGAAGCCTGCATATATGGGAAACAAGCCAGACAACTGTTCAAGAGCTCTGGGTTAATCAAAATTAAGAAAAAATTAGATCAAATTCACTCAGATCTGTGTGGACCTATACAAAATTTATCCTTAGGCGGGATGAAGTATTTAATCACTTTTATTGATGATTATACAAGATACACATGGGTCTACTTCATGGAGAGAAAGGAAGAAGCTCTGTCTAAGCTCAGGGAGTTTAAAGCCATGGTGGAGAGAGAAACTGGTGAAAAAATCAAGAAAATATGCTCTGACAATGGTGGAGAATATACCTCAAAACTCTTCATCCACCGCTGCAAAATTCATGGGATAAAGCAAGAGACTACTGTACCATACTCCCCACAGCAAAATGGAGTAGCAGAACAAGCTAACAGATCAATAATTGATATGGCAAGATCTATGATCCATGATCAAAAATTATCCTATGATTTTTGAGCGGAATCAGTTGCCACTGCTGTATACCTTAAAAATAGGAGTTATAACAGAATACTTTGTGATTCTACTCCATTTGAAGCATGGTATGGATACAGACCAAGTGCAGAACATTTAAGAATATTTGGGTGCACAGCATATGCCAAAAAACTGGTCGGAAATCAGTCAAAATTTGAGCCAAAAAGTGTAAAATGCATATTTTTGGGCTACTGCAATGAGAGTAAGGCATACAGACTCTACAATACCAAAGCAAAGAATCTTATCAAGTTTAGGGATGTGTTGTTTGATGAAAATTCAAAATTCTCACAAAAAATGACATCAGATGATGACAAAAATTTGATCTCAAGTCCACCAATTGTCAGGATTGAATCAGAGCAAAACAATGAAAATTTTTTCACTCCATAGGACTCTACAACTGTGGTTCAGCCAGAATCAGTGCCCAGGATTATCCCAGAAGTGATCATTCCAGTATCAAATGCCCGGAGGTCCAATCGGACAAGAAATAGCCCAAATTACTATATTAATGAGGGTACAAACTTAGCCTATGCCTATTCAGTCCATATTGATGAACCCCAGACTGTAAAAGAGGCCCTAAATAGCCCTCAGATGATGTTTTGGAGATCTGCAATGACTGAGGAATATCAGGCCCTGATGGAAAATCAAACTTGGGACTTAGTCAAATTACCAATCAACCAAAAATCAATTGGATACAGATGGGTCATCAAGACAAAGTACAAGGCTGATGGTACAATTGAAAGATACAAAGCTAGACTTGTAGCCAAAGGATACTCTCAAACAAACGGACTTGACTATACTGAGACCTTTGCACTGGTAGCCAAGTTTAATTCCATCAGATTAATATTGGCTATTGTAGCCAAATATAAGTTTTTTATTCATCAAATGGATGTAAAAACTGCATTTTTGAATGGAGAACTTGATGAGGACGTGTATATGGACCAGCCTGATGGGTTTGTTGACCAAGATAACCCCCATTTGGTCTGCAAGCTTAAAAAGTCACTATATGGTCTCAAACAATCACCGAGAGCCTGTGTTGTGCATCAACATTTAAAACTTAGCCAATTTTACTCTGTTTGAAAATCTGGTACCCTAACTGATTTTCCCTAACCCAAACATAACAAATCCCAGTTACAGTTTATTTTATCCCACCTCAGAATCTATTTTTAGCTATCACACCTGATCTATTTTCAAATGGTCATTACGTTATCAACCTATCTGCCAAGCCTTCCCAGGTGATTAGTCATCTGAGATCTATCCAACCATGGTGCAGTTGCCAAGACATCAGTTGATTGATGATGTAATTTTCATTTATCTTATGCACCTATGAATACCCAAATTGATTTCAATCAATCCAGTCCCTTGGCGCTTAATAATTCAACTTGATCAGAAAAGTATAAATAAAGTTTACTGAACCTTTTGGTTTAGTGTGTGTCTCAACAAAATTAAGATTCTCTCTCAGCAAAATAAGAATCCAACATTTCCGTTCCAGTTTCTATCCAAGCCTAGTATATCTAGCACTCCAAAGAACACCAAGCCTAGCCTGCCTAGCAAACAAATATCATTGCCTTTATAGCCAACCCAGCTATATCCAAGACCAATATTAGATCAGAATCTTCCTGCTAATATTTCCGCCACTCTCTGACAATTCTAAGATTCTGCACTTAATTGTCCCTTTGGTTCAGTTAAACCATTCAAGAGCTTTATTACACTTTCTCTTGGATACAACATTTTTTTTGTTGAATTCCATTACATTCAGCCAATTAGAAGATGTCCTCAGCAGCAAGCAATCCAAACCTTCCCATGTTGGAAGAAGCTAGAAGAAATCAGGAAGAACTTACTGAACAGCTTGAAAACATCATGCTTGAAAGAAATACCATGATGCTTGAGCACTCAAAGCTTGCCAAAACAAGATCTGATAATCACCGTAGAGATGAACTCCTTGAAGTTATATCCGGTTACCAAGATGAAATTGGAATAATTAAGGAAGCACTGGAGAATATTGCCATAGTAATTGACAGCATTGAAAATCCACCAAGCCTTGCTCTGCATCAGCCACCAAGAAGTCATGCCTTTGAATCCTCCAGATCTACATCTCCTTCTAGACCTGCCCCGGTGGTTGTCCCAGGATCCTTGGCTGTTTATGCTGAAGGCACCAATGCCATCAAGAATCCAACTGAGTTTCTTTACAAGTTTAGTCACGTCTTAGCTGCACACCAGCTAGACCCTGACACCAACTGGGCTAGACTTCTGCCTCTCTGTCTCACAATGCAAGATGCTGACTGGGTTGAAGTGAACATTCCTTCCAATAGTACGTGGAAAATTGCCCAAAACCTCTTTTGCAGCCATTTTGAAGATCCTCTCAAGAAAGCACATCTGAACTGCAACTTATGGAAAACTAAAATGCAAAAAGGTGAATCTGTGCAACACTTCTGTGATAGATTCCAAAGACAAATGAGATTAGCTGGAGTTAGTGATGATAATCCATCGCTTACTGCTCATTTTCTTTCAAACTTTTCACACCAGCTACAGAGCAATATTGCTATTGTCAAAGCATGCAACCCTGCACGTACCTATGACCAGATCTCAGAGATATGTACACTGGCAATCACCTTGACTGCAGCTGTTAGCCAGACTTCAGGCAGCTCAACCCAATA
>MCFE01000805.1:0-34299 GCA_002104905.1 Basidiobolus meristosporus CBS 931.73
CAAGCCTCTCTGGGCATTATTGCAGCTGTATGGCAATCTACAGCTTGTTTGGTATGATGCCACTATACCAATCTACCAAGTGGTATTTTCTTTTGCAATTTCCCCTTATGCAATTAATATATTCCACTGTAGAATCACCCCTCTTTATTTTCTGACCCACTACTACCTTAGGTATTGCACATATAGCTTGAATCAAAAAAAAACTATGGCCTCCTGCTCACCAACCTCAGCAAATGCACACACCTGCCATGATTGGCATACTTCTATGACATCAACATTATGGCTTTTTAGTGTGATACTTGCAAAGTTGCTATGTACCTTGTATTGCTGGAAACATGTACATATTGCAACTATATGCTTGGCTGCTGCCACTTTTGCCATGTACACCTCCTGAATATCTGCAAAGAACACTTTGGTATTTAAACACTATATTTCTACTCCCTTCTAGATTCTACTCCCCCTTATAGATGAGTTCTGGCTCTTGTCTATGTGAACTCTGTATTGAATGGTGTAGGAATTGGCTTGTGACCAAGAGAAATCTGATAACCTTGCTAGAGTTTTTGTAATAAAGATTAGTTGCATGTTGCAGCCAACCCTACTTTGCATTATATAACTGATTACCCACACATAGGGGCTGCTCAGCTTCTTAATGCCATAGGTATAGATATATCCATGTGCAGATCTGTCTTCAGTTTTTTTCCAACCCTTCCTGGCTGTCCTCCATGTGCTAATGCATCAAATCCATGACAGACTTCAAAGTAATATTCTTGTTGGCATTGGGATATAGCGGTACCTGCAAGTTGACTTGTGTTCCTATCTCCCCACACATTGCTCCATAGGAAACTCCCATAAGGTGAAGCAAGGTCCAGTATTCTCCATACACTTTGTAAGATGGCATAGTAAATGGATACAGTGGTGGCAGAGATTTACTCATTTGGCTTTATTTTGTGGTTTAGCCACTCAAATCCTGTCACTAACTCTTTGCACAAAGTTGTTGGTCCACCATATTGGCATTGATTATCCGCTTCTGGATTAATATTTTACAATGACTACATATGACTCCCAATGCTTCCAATGTGCACTTGGTAGAAATGGCTTCAGAATGCCACTTGAATAAGTACATATCCAGTTGATCCAGTCTTTGCATTTGTATTGTTGCATATGTGTATGAATGTAGGTTGGAGCCTGTAAGAAGTACTAAGGGTAGCAGATATTCTGCAATATCTTGCAAATTCTTTCAAATTTCTCCGGTATCTCAAAGTGCACATTTAGCTTGAAATGCCCAATGTACAACTTGGTTATCAGTATAGAGATATTGCTGAAATGCAAATACATTGCTCCCAGTGGAATGTTGTTGCTCCAACAGATACCCTCTATCTTAAGTATCTCCTGTTTCTGATTGATTCCATATTCTGGCCAAGGGCTTATAGCTTGCCAATTTTGCTGCAATTGCATGCTTACTTCTGTACATTCTCTCTGTGAAAAGATGATGTTTGTAGTGCTGGTGTTTGGGTAATAATAATGTGTGTGAGTTATGAAGTAAATCCCCTGGATCTCACACATTTGACAGCAATACCATCCATTATGCCCAGAAAAACCTGCTATCTTGCTGATGGCTGAGGTATCTCCAATGCAGATAATAATATGCGCTTTTACATGACAGCCATTTACCATTATCCTGCTGGAAAGCATACAAAATTCATCCAGTAATAGATACAGGTAGCTATCCAGGTTGGACAGTGATTTAGGCCTAGATACCAGTGAGACTACCATCCAATTATTGCTCTGATACTGCAAGATGGGTGGCAGATTCAGATTGATGAGAATCAGTGGCCAGAAGGATTTGCTAGTAGAGTACCTGTTTAATGAGAATCCATCAAGCGTATGAATATTAATTGGAGCCTGTGAGAAGTACTTAGGGTAGCGGATACTCTATAATATCTTGCCAATTTTTTCAAATTTCTCCAGTATCTCAAAGGGCTCATTTGGCTTGAAATGCCCCAGGTACAACTTGGTCATCAGTATAGAGATGTTGCTGAAAAGCAAATGCATTGCTCCCAGTGGAAACTTTTGCTCCAACAGATACCTTCTATCTTAAGTATCTCAGGTTTCCAATTGATTCCATATTCTCGCCAATGGCTTATAGCTTGCCAACTTTGCTGCAATTGCATGCTTACTTCTGTATGTTCTCTTTGTGGAAAGATGAGTTCTTAGTGCTGGTGTTAGGGTAATAACAATGTGTGTGAGTTATGAAGTAAATCCCCTAGATCTCACACATTTGACAGCAATACCATCTATTGTGCCAGGAAAAACCTGCTATCTTGCTGATGGCTGGGGTATCTCCAATGCAAATAATAATATGCACTTTTACATGACAGCCATTTACCATTATCCTGCTGGAAAGCATACAAAATTCATCCAGTAATAGATACAGGTAGCTATCCAGGTTATACAGTGATTTAGGCCCAGATACCAGTGAGACTACCATCAGATTATTGCTCTGATACGGTAAGATGGGTGGTAGACTCAGATTGATGAGAATCAGTGGCCAGCAGGATTTGCTGGTAGAGTACTTGTTTAATGAGAATCCTTCAAGTGCTAAAGCAAAGGCATGGTCATACATAGCTTCATAGTGCCCTTGCTTCCTTGCTTTTTGTAATCTTTGACATTGAATGTATTGGATATGTTTGTGCTTGATTGATACTGAGTGTGGTACTTTTTAGCTTCACATTATTTGTTTGACTTCATGAGCTTCTTTAGACAGGCTATTACCGGAATATACTCAGAGTAAGAACAATGTTCTGCCACAATTGTGGTAAATTCCTGACAAGTTGGACAATATGCAATGGTAGTATTTTCTGATGTGAAAGCCATGCAACTGTTAGCAAATGATGGAATCAGGACAGTCTCTGGGTCAATTGTTGCAGCCACATAACAGTTGTCCATTTATAGCATGTACATGGTAAGTTGCATCCCAGGATGATTTTGGCATGAAGTAGTAATAGTTCCTCAAAGCCCCCATTACTGATATTAGTGGATATGTGCCACTTATCTAGCCCCAACAACACATCATTCAACAATAGTTGGACTACTGGGCTCACTTGACTCTATAAAGTATCCTTGGCAATTTTTCCATAGATGTTGTCATTGCATAATGCAATTTTATTGGGCTCATGCAGGGTACTGTTGCAGGCAAAGATGTGCACACAATCCATCAGTGAGCATGCTTCTTCAGAGCTATAACACTGCATGCCATATTAGGAAGGCCAGGGTGAGCCCAAAGACATCACAAATGCACCTGACTCAGCTTGTGCATGGTGAAAAGTATGGCTGGGTGCTGTTATAAAACTTTCAAGTGCCAGTAAGATACTGTTGGTACAGTAGTGACTGTTGAATGGGCAAATAGTACTTGTGTGGCAAAACACTGGCTGCAATCCTTGTAGTACTTTTATGCTGTCTGTGCACTTCATAGCTGAGAGGCTTGCTACAATAACCACATGGTCTTTTTGTCTTCTCTTAGAGTATCAAATCAGAGTAGTTTTATCCATGGAGCTAAAAGTTTGAAACTCTACTATGTAACACTATTATATCACTTTTTGTCAACACTCATGTCAATGTAAGACAGTCTTGTGGTTGAGACATTGCACCTACATGAATTTAAGATTCAATGATGACCCAGCATAGTAAGCATTATAAATAAAATTATGGCACCACATACAGATGTATATGTAGCACCATTTCCCCTTTGGTTTGACTCACTTCCATATATATGCCACCAAAAAACAAAGTAAAGTTGCCTGGTTTCCAACCAAACCCCACTGCTAACCACAGCAGAAGAATGGTTGGACAACAGCTTGCTTCCACGTTCAGTGCAAAAGTGGGGCTTTGCTCAAAAAGACCCTGTGGACAGTGTGCCCACTAAAGGTAATATTGTGGGCTCCTCAGGCTCTCAGTTGAGTAGGCAATTAGGAATCACTGTGGAGCCACAAGCTGACTATAATGCTGAGGCAGATATGAATGTAACAATAGCAATACCTGCAGTTGAAGACCTTCAAGTGGCCATCATAACATCATGACCACCCATATTAGCAAGTATGCTGTCAGCTCATACCACAGTATTAACAAGGCAATTAGGGCCAGTGGCTGAAAGGATCCATGCAATGGCCCAGAGAAGTCAGGAAATAGTCCAGAAAAGCTGATGAGCAGAAAATATTGGTAGAGCAATCAATATACCAGGAAGAGAAAGCAGTACCTTTGCTGCAAAGAAGGGACTCAAGTAGCTTAATGTGAAAGCAATAATTGAGCCATTTGATAGTGTAGCAGCAGAGGAACAACATACAATATTTGAATGTTTTGCATCAACACTTAAACTTGACCTATTTTACTCTGATATAAAATAGACTTGTTCCGTTGGATAGTGGCACATTGAGCCATGAGTGCCAAATAGTGCCATAATGTGCCTGAAAGTCATAGTAGACCTAAACTTGGCCACAGAGTGTGACATATAGTTGTGCATATTCATGCAAAGTAGCCCCTGTGTTTCATGTACTGTGCAGGAGAAAATCAATTTTTTAACCTTTTTTTTGGGATCAAAATTGTGCATGATGTAAAAGAGCACAGACAGACTGAAGATATGCATCTGGTACACAATATTCATGGCACTCTAAATCTAGCCCCACAGGCTTGTAGAATGTCACAAAAATGCATGGCACTATCTTGGTCCACTGGTACTATCTGGCACTATAAGTGCTTTGTATAGGTTCTACTTTAGGGCTAATATTTAAATACAGTGCCAGATAGTACCAGTGGACCAAGATAGTGCCATGCATTTTTGTGACATGCTACAAGCCTGTGGGGCTAGATTTAGAGTGCCACGGGTATTATGTACCAGATGCATATCTTCAGTCTGTCTGTGCTCTTTTACATCATGCACAATTTTGATCCCAAAGAAAAGGTTAAAAAATTGATTTTCTCCTGCACAGTAAATGAAACACAGGGGCTGCTTTGCATGAATATGCAGAACTATATGTCACACTCTGTGGCCAAGTTTAGGTCTGATATGACTCTCAGGCACACTATGACACTATTTGGCACTCAAGGCTCAATGTGGCACTATCCAACGGAACAAGTCTAATATAGTACCCTAACTGATTTTCCCTAACCCACACATAACTAATCCCAGTTATGGTTTATGTTAACACTTCCCAGAATCTATTATTAACTGTCACACCTGATCAATTTTAATGTGGTCATTGCATCCTCAACTGATCTGCTAAACCTTTCCAGGTGATTAGTCATCTGAGATCTATCCAACAACTTAGCAGTTGCCAAGACATCAGCTGATTAATGATGCAATGTCACATCTATCTCATGCACCTATAAACACCCCAACATATCAAAGAAACTAGACCAGTCTTTTGGCACTTACTAATTGAACTTGATCCGAAAAATATAAATAAAGTTTACTGAACCTTTGGGTTGAGTGTTTCTCAACAAATTTAAGATTGTACCTCAGCAAAATTAAGCATATAACAATTCCTTTCTAGTTTCCACCCAAGCCTAGCATATATAGCATTCCTAAGAACACCAAGCCTAGCCTATATAGCAAACCAACTCTGATGCCTTTGTAGCCCAACTCAACTATATACATAGCCAATATCAGACCAGAACTTCTCTGCTAATCTTCACTTAGATGTCACTTAGGTTCAGTTAACTCATTTAAGAGCTTTATTACACTTTTCTCTTGGATACAACATTGAGGCATAGCAACAGCGCCCAAAGACAAAGTCCCACAGAAAAACCTGTCACAGCATGGGAGGGTGAAAATGTAGTGATTATACCAATGCCAAAAAATCAAATGATATTGAAGATCTGTGAAGCCAAAACAGCTGTTTCTCAAGTGTAGAAAGCGCAGCCAGTTAAGCTACACTCTAGTGAGGTAGATGAGTTTGCAGAGAAAAGCCATTTGTCTACTACTGCCTCTATGTCCTCCATTGTAGACAGAGTGGAGATTCCACTGATAGACAAAGTAGCATTGACAAGAACTCCCAAGGTTAGCATCAATGCCTATAGTGATATATTGGAACATCAATAGGTATTCTACAAAGTTGCAGCACTTCTTCAAGAGCAGTCCATATGAAAAATTTTTGTGATGATCCCATCAAAAGACTGTCACAGATTTGAAGTCCCATGACCAAGAGGTACTGATCCTGTCAGGACACTGTATAGAGACCATTGAAAATAATTGTGCCCCAGATTTCACAAAAAAACATAGGCATAATTCTTTATAATAACCATATATAAGTGGCTTTTAAAAGATTCTCTGCCAATTCACTCACTTTCTGATCCCAGACACTCCATCACCTCCTACATATGGGTGCATTGATTGGCTATTGCCTCTTTTTCACACTCCTTACTTCCGGACTCAACTATTTATCTTACTTGTCACGCATACAAATTGATTTATTTCCATTAAAACTTTGGTTGTACCTCAATTGCCAATTGTATTGACCTAAACCAGTCCCTATACCCTACACTAACCTTAAGCCCAACCCTACATTCAACAAGTAACTCCATTAAAGTCCACCATTCAATAAGTATTTATGCTGTAATGTTCTGTTTCCTGGACTTTGGCAGTAACCCAACAGCTTTATGCCACTATTCATTCACTGGTTCCCTTATATCTTGGTCTTCAGCAAGCACTGAAAGGTCAAGCACCTCATCTGCCAATCTTTACAATAAGTCCTTAAGATACTCAAGTTTGTTTTCTTGAGCACTACTCTTGAAGAAGTGCTGCAACCTCCTGGTGTGCCTGTTGATGTTCTAAAATTCCACTGAAGGTGTTGTGATAGTATTGTAAGCTCTTGATGTTATAGCCTTGTCTGTTGGTAGGATCTCCACTGTGTCAGCAATGGACAATATGGAGGCTGTGGTAGACAAAATGCCTTTTTATACAAACACATCTACCTTGCTGGAGTGTAGCTCCACTGGCTGCACTTCCACCTCTTGTGAGATCAGTTGTTTTGTTGTTGCTGGTTGGCCTTGGCTATAATTGGATTCAGTCTGTTCCGGTGCAGTGGGGTCACAGTGACACCCAATGACAGATGTGCTCATTACTATATCTTCTACTTCCCTACTTCTCTACTACCCTTATTTTAGCTTTATCCCATTTGTTGTACTTGATCAATACTATCCCATAAGCTGGCTGACAATCACAGCTGCTTACCTTATTGCATAAATTATCCCTTGCCTTATGTAAGATAACTAGCTATGAGTGCTTCTATATTAGGCAGGTACCCACGCCAGTACCCATGACACAATACCAGTCTGTGTCACCATCCCTACCATTTTTATACCATATATGGTACCCCTATATTACACAGGTTTCACAATTCTGATTCCTGATTGATTGAATGTGCTGTGCCTCTTGGAATCTTCCTGCACATACTCAGAACATTCTTACATCATTCCAATGTCATTAAGATTTCTATTGATATCCATAACCTTCTGGAACACCATGATTAGTAATCACTTAGTCAGTAAGAAAAGTATATAAGGGAGGCTATCCCTTATCAGTGAATCATCATCCCTTTTATCAATATACTGACTTGTTGATTAGTGTGATCACTCCTACCTGCTGCTACCTGAGCTTCCAACCCCAGACCACAGGACACTCCCAGGAAACCATGCTGACAGCCAACTAACCTTGGAGGCACTACTTGTGAGGAATACTCAGAGTAGGTATCTTTTATTATATTTGATTCTTTCCCAAGTTTGTTCTTGTACAAGCAAAGATACTCTTCTGTCTTTGTGACTATTGACCACAGCTGCATTCTTATCAATTCCCTGCTGGTGGAGTTTACAGTTGTGTTGACTCTGGAAGCTTTACAACATTATCATCTCAAAAGAATGCTGAACCCAGCACATACTTTTGTTAAGATGCCAACTGTGTTGGGGATTGTAGCTCAGTAGTTTTCCCTTGACAAGCTTGTGGCTTTATTCCCCATCACATTAGATCAAAGACAGAACCCAAGTATTCCTAGCAAGCTTTTGCCAGAGGTTATTGCACCCAGTGAACATCCCAATCACAAAACACTTGAGAAGTATTGGACATGTCTCTCCCTTGGACCTATACACCACCACATTGGGCTTATGGCATTGATTGGCTAAAACTGCAGTTTTTTCCTCATACTTCCCTGTCTCTGGCTTGGGTAGACATTTTCCCTTTACCTTTTCCTTTATCACTGCCAGGTCTTTCACTGCTGCTTTGTCTGAGTGCTTCTTGTAGCAAACTAAGTTTTTCCCATGATAAATTATGCTCAGATGCATTTATTTTGGCCTTTTTGGCCCTGGCTGGCACTCTTCTGGCAACCTGATATTTCTTTTCTGCTTGTGTTGAGCTATCAACTGTAGTTGTTGCAGGCTCCTGAGAAAGCTGCTGGTTTTTATCACTGCCAGGTCCTTCACTGCCACTTTGACTGAGTACCTCTTCAGTGGTACCATGCTTTTTGTTTGATAAATATTGTGCTGGTGCATCCATGTCTGCCTGCTTGTCCTGTGCTGAAGAGTTGGTGCCTGCCTACTTGACTCTGATTGAAGCTCTTCCAGCTACCTGACATCTCTTTGATGCTTGTTTGGGTACTTGGCCCTGCTTGTAACCATCTCTTGAGGCAGCCTCTGCTTTTAGCCATGGCACCCTTGTTCTTCTGCATTTGATAGTTTCTGCTACTCTAAAGACACTTTCTGAGCATACAAATGCTGGCACAAAATCTGTGTGCCAGTATGAATCCTGGATAATGCTCATTGAGCAAGTCAAGTGCATTCTGCTTGGCCTTGAGTTCCTGATGGTCCTATGAAATGCCAGCCTTAAGGTGCTGACATGCTACACTTCTGACAGCCTCTTTTATATTAGCTTACTCTTCATCATTGCACTCAATGGCTTCACAGATCTACAATGTCTTTTGACTTTTAGGCTTTGATATAAACACCGCATTGTATCCCTCCACATGCTGTGATAAGTTTTTCTGTGGGCTTATCTTTGAGCACTGTTGTTGTGCTTCAAAGACTGTACAGTGTTCCTCTGCTTTTGCATTGGAAAATGGCTCAATTCTTGGCTGTGACATTAAGCTACTTGAGTTCCTTCTCTGCAGCAAAGATACTCCTTTCTCTACATGGGATATTGATTGCTCCAAGCAAATTATCTGCTCATCTAGTTTCTGGACTATTTTGTGAATACTTGGGGCCATTGCATCTATCCTATCAGCAACTGCACCTAATTGCTTCATTAATGCTTTGGTATGAGCTGACAACATACTTGCTAATATAGGTGGTGGTGATCTTATGACAGCCACTTGGAAGTCTTCTACTGAGGGTACTGTATTTGCTGCATTGTCCTCTGCCTGAGTATAAAGGTCAGCTTGCCACTCTGCAGAGGTTCTCAGTTGCTTACTTGACTGAGAGCCTAAGGAGGCTGCATTATTACCTTCAGTGGGTACACTGTCAACACAGCCTTTGTTGAATATAGCCTCACTTGTTGCACTGAATGTGAAAGCAAGCTGTTGCCCACCCATTCTTTTGCTGCCATTGGTGGTGGGGTTTGGCTGGGAACCAGACAAGTTTGCTTTATTTTTTGGCGGCATATATAAAGCAGCAAGTCAAACAAGAGGGGAAGCAGTGTTACACATTATGAGTATGTGGTGCCACTGCTATATTTATAGTACTTACTATGGTGGGTCATCATTGAATCTTACATTCATGTAGGTGCAATGTCTCAAATACAAGACTGTCTTAAGTTTGCATGAGTATTGACCAAAAAGTGATGAAATAGCATTACATTTTTGAAGGTCAAACTGTTTGCCCCATGGACAAGACTACTTTGATGCAATGCCTTTAGAGAAGGGAAAAAAGACCATGTAGCTATTGTAGCAAGCCTCTCAGCCATGAAGCATGCAGACAGCATAGGAAGTATTACAAGGATCACAGCCAGTGTTTTGCCACAAAAGTCATATTTGACCATTCATCAGCTACTACTGCATCAACATTATCTTTCCAGCTGGTTGATACTTCTATATTGGCCCTGCCTGTCTTTGTCACCTTGCACAAAGTGAGTCAGGTGAGTTTGTGGCACCTTTAGGCTCACCTCAGCCTTCTGAATATGGCATACAGAGTGAGAACTCCAACACAGAAGGCTCACTGATGGACTGTGACCCTATCTCCCCTAACAACAGTACCACACATAAGCCCAGTCAAATCCCAATATGCAATGAGACAACACCAATTGAGCAAATAGAAGGATATTTTATGGAGCCAAGTGAGCCCAGTAATCCATCTACTGGTGGGTGATGTAATGTTGTGGCCAGAGAAGTGACACATTTCCACTAATATTAATAATGGGGGCTTTGAGGACTCATTACTACTTCTTGCAAAAATCATTACCGGATGCAACTTACCACATACATGGTATAAGCAGGAAACTTGCATGCAGCTGGCAACATGTGACCCAGAGACTGTCCTGATTCCAGCATGTGTTAACAGTTGCATAGCATTTATATCCAAAAATGACACAATTGCAACATGTCCAATTTGTCAGGAATCCACCACCATTGAGCAAAAACATTGTTCACACTCCAAGTATATTCCAGTAATACTACATCTAAAGAAGCTTGTTCAGTCCAACAAATACTGTGAGGCTATGAAGTTCCCCACTCATTATCAATCAAGCACAAACATATCCAATACATTGTATAGCAAACATTGCAAAGAGCCAAGCAGCAAGGACTACTTTGAAGATATGTATGGCCATGCATTTGCCTTAGCACTTGATGGATTCTCATTACACAAGTACTCTACCAGCAAATCCTGCTGGCCACTGATTCTTATCAACCTGCATCTGCTGCCTATCTTATGGTATCAGAGCAAAAATTGGATAGTAGTCTCACTGGTATTTTGCACTAAATCACTGTCTAACCTGGATAGCTACTTGTGTCCATTACTGGATGAGTTCTGCATGCTTTCTATTTGGATAACAGTAAATGGCTGTCATGTAAAAGCTTTTATTATTATGTGCATAGGAGATGCCCCAGCAATCAGCAAGATAGCTGGCTTTTCTGGGCACAGTATACAATATTGCCATCAAATGTGTGGGATCCAGGAGATTTACTCCATAACTTACACACATTATTATTACCCAAACACCAACACTAAGAGCAGCATTTTCCACAGAGAAAACATACAGAATTCAGCATGCAATTGCAGCAAAGTTGGCAAGCTATAAGCCATTAGCCAGAATATGTAATCAATTGGAAACCAGAGATACTTAAGACACAGGGTATTGGTTGGAGTAAAAGCTTTCCACTGGGAGCAATGTATTTGCTTTTCAACAATATCTCATACTGATGACCAATTTGTACAAGGGGCATTTTACGCTCAATCAGCCCTTCAAGATACCCAGGAAATATGAAAGAATTGGCAAGATGTTACAGCATCTGCTACCCTAAGTACTTCTCACAGGCTCCAATCAATATTCATACCCAAATGAAGCAATGCAAATGCAAAGACTGGATGAGCTGTATATGTATTTATTCAAGTGGTCTTCTGAAGCCATTCCTAATAGGAGTATATTGGAAGTATTGGGAGTCATATGTGGACATTGTGGGAATATTTATCCAGAAGGAGATCATCAATGTCAACTTGACACATGTACAGCTGTTGTGTGAGGAGTTTGTAACAGGATTTAAGCAGCTACACTACAAACATAAAGCTTCATGTGTAGATCTCTACTGCTACTGTATTCATTCTCTACTCCATCTTGCTTGGTGTGTGGAGAACATTGGGCCTTGCCTCACCTTTTGGGAGTTTCCTATGGAGCAGATGTGTGGGGAGATAGGAAGACAAGTCAAGTTGTAGGTAATACCATATCATAATCTCATCTAGAATATTATGTTCAAGTTTGTCATGGATTTGATGAGTTGGCACATGGAGCACAGTCAGGAAGAGTTAGAAGATACTGACAACAGATGTGTACATTGAGAGACCTATGCCTATGGCATTAAGAAGCTAAGCAGCCCCAAAGCATGGGTAATCAGCTAAGTAATGCAAAGTTGGGTTGGGTGCAATAAGCAACTAATTAGACTTGTTCCGTTGGATAGTGCCACATTGAGCCATGAGTGCCAAATGATGCCATAGTGTGCCAGAGAGGCCAATTGAGCCTCTACCTGGCCACAGGGTGTGAAACATAGCTCCGCATCTTCATGCAAAGCAGCCCCTGTGTTTCACCCATTGTGTTGGAGAAGATCCATTTTTTGACCTTTTTTTTTGGATCAATATTGTGCAGGATATGTTAAAGCACAAGCAGATTGAAGATAAGCATCTGGTACCCAATACCCTTGGCACTCTGAATCTAGCTCCTGTAGCTTGTATCATGTCACAAAAATGAATGGCACTATCTTGGTCCACTGGGACTATCTGGCACTGTAAGTGCTTTGTATAGATTCTACTTTAGGGCTAATATTTAAATATAGTGCCAGATAGTCCCAGTGGACCAAGATAGTGCCATTCATTTTTGTGACATGATACAAGCTACAGGAGCTAGATTCAGAGTGCCATGGGTATTGAGTACCAGATGCATATCTTCAGCTCTCCTGTGCTCTTACACATCCTGAGCTACATTGATCCACAAAAAAAGGTCAAAAAATGGATTTTCTCCTGGGCAATGGGTGAAACACAGGGGCTGCTTTACATAAAGATGCAGAGCTATGTTTCACACTCTATGGCCAAGTATAGGCTCACTTGACCTCTCTGGCACACTATGGCATCATTTGGCACTCATGGCTCAATGTGGCACTATCCAATGGAACAAGTCTATTTTTATTAGGAAAACTCTGCCAAGGTATGCCAGATTTTTCTTGATCACATGCAACTTCTACACCTTTCAATCTGGAGCTCACACAAACAAGAGCCAGAGCAAACATATATGGGGGTCCAGTGTCCAGCAGGGAGAATGAATATATTGGCTAAATACCAAGAAGTTCTTTGCAGATATTCAGGAGGAGCTCATGGCAGAAGTGGTGGCAACCTGGCATATGTTTGCAAGATGTAAATGTCACCAGCAATACAAGGTATATGGCAGCTTTGCATGTATCACACTAAAAGGACATAAAGTTGAGGTGATAGAATCATGTCAACTGTGGCAGGTGTGTGCATTTGTAAAGGTTTATAAGCAGGAGGCCATAATTATTTTAGATTTTAGCTATATGTGGAATACCCAAGGTAGTAGTGAGTAAGCAAATTAAATAGAGTGATTCTACAGTAAATATATGAATTGCACAAGGGGAAGTAAAAAAAAGAAACACCATTTGGTAAATTGGTACAGTAGCACTATATTTAAACTAGCTCTAGGCCACCATACTGCCATGATAATGCCATCAGAAACTTGCATTGAGGCCATCAAAATACTGTCAAGTGTTTTGCCATATAAGGCTACTGGATGTACTGGCAGTTTGCATCCACTTAAATCAGGTGTGGAGTGAATCAAGACTGCAACAATGCCATGCAATTATTGTCACAGCACCAATCAAACCCAGTCAAGTTTTATTACTTTATTTGGCAGTAAATTAGAAAAACTCTATTGTAATCCCATTGTGGTGGTGTATAAGTCCAAGGGAGAGATACATTCTACACTTCTCAAGTGTTTTGTGTGTGGGGTGTTTGCTGGGTGCAATAACCTCTGGCAAAAGCTTGCTAGGAATACTTGGGTTCTGTCTATAATCTAATGTGATGGGGAATAAAGCCACAAGCTTGTCTAGGGAAAACTATTGAGCTACAATCCCCATCTTAGTTGACGTCTTAACAAAAGTATGTGCTGGGTTCAGCATCCTTTGAGATGACAATGTAGTAAAGCTTCCAAAGTCAAGATAACTGTAAACCCCACCAGCAGGGACTTGATAAGAGTGGAGCTGTGTCAATAGTAACAAAGACAGAAAAGTATCTTTGCTTGTACAAGAACAAACTTGGGAAAGAATCAAATATAATAAAAGATACCTACTCTGAGTATTCCTCACAAGTAGTGCCTCCAAGGTCAGTTGGCTGTCAGCACAGTTTCCTGGGAGTGTCCTGTGGTCTGGGGTTGGAAGCTCAGGTAGCAGCAGGTAGGAGTGATCACACTAATCAACAAGTCAGTATAATGATAAAAGGGATTGCTACCCTTATATACTTTTCTACTGGCAAAGTGATTACTAATCGCAGTGTTCCAGAAGGTTCTGGTGGTCAATAGAAATCTTAATGACATCAGAATGAGCTATAAGTACTTGAGGTAGGTACCAGAAGGTTCTAGGAGGCACAGCACATCCTACCAATCAGGATTCAGTACTCTGAAACCTGCGTAACATAGGGATACCATATATGGTATGAAAATGGTAAGGATGGTGACATGGGTTGATCATGTGTCACAAACTTAGGAGGGAATCAAATATAATAAAAGATACCTACTCTCAGTATTCCTCACAAGTAGTGCCTCCAAGGTCAGTTGGCTGTCAGTGCAGTTTCCTGGGAGTGTCCTGTGGTCCGGGATTGGAAGTTTAGGTAGCAGCAGGTAGCAGTGATCACACTAATCAACAACCTGTTATATTGACAAAAGGGATGATGATTTGATGTTGAGGGATAGTCTCCCTTATATACTTTTCCCCTTGGCTAAGTGATTACTAATCATAGTGTTCCAGCAGGTTCTGGAGATCAATAAAAATCTTCAGGACATCAGAATGAGCTAAGAGTATTCTGAGTAGGTGCCAGAAGGTTCTAAGAGGCACAGCACATCCAACCAGTCAGGAATCAGTACTCTGAGACCTGTGTAGCATAGGGATGCCATATATGGAATGAATATGGTAGGGATGATGATGCGGTTTGCTCATGTGTTAAGGATACTGGCATGGTTACCTGCTTGATACAGAAGTACTTACAGCTAGTAATTGTACATTAAGTGAGGGATAACATATGCAATAGGATAAGCAGGTGTGATAATCAGCCAACTTATGGGATAGTAATTTTCAAGTAAGACAATTGGGATAAAACTAAAATGAGTGTAGTAGAGAAATAAGGAAGTAGAAAATATAGGAATGAGCACATCTGTCAGTGAGTGTCACTGTGACCCCACTACACCATCATAAGATTGTCAAGAGGGTCACTAATTCCAAGCTGCTGGTATTATGGTGGTCTGCAAATGGGATCCTGATGGCTGATCCAGATTGGTCCCACCTGCTGACCAAATTATTTTTCATAATGGACTGTGCCTTTGCCTTGGCATTTGATAAATTGTCACTGAACAAGTACTCTACCAGTAAATCCTGCTGGCCACTGATTGTTATCAACCTCAATCTGCCCCTAGCACAAATGGTTTCAGAGCAGAGATTTGATGGTAGTCTCACTGGTATCTAGGCCTAAAGCACTGCCTAACCTGGACAGCTACCAGTACCTGCTGCTAGATGAATTTTGTATGCTTTCCAGCAGGATACTTAATGATGGCCATTATAGCAAAACTCATATTATCATCTGCATTGGAGATACCTCACCCATCAACAAGATAGCTGGCTTTTCTGGGCACAATGCATGGTATTATTGCTGAATGTGTAAGTTCCAGGAGACTAACTCTAGAACTCACAAACATTACTAGTATCCAAACATAAACACTAAGAGCATCATCCTCCCACAGAGGGAGTGTACAGAAGTGAGCATGTAATTGCAGTAAAGCTGGCAACCTATGAGTCATTGGTCAGAGGATGGAGTTAATTGGAAGCCTGAGATACTTAAGCAATGCATTCTCTGTTCAGCAGTATCCCTATACTAATGGCCAAGTTGTACATGGGGCATTTCACTCTGAATGACCCCTTCAGGATACCAGAAAACCTGAAAGAATTGGCAAAATATTACCGAGTATCTGCTACACAGTGTACTTCTCACATGGTCCAATCAGTATTCATACACATATGCAACAATACAAATGTAAGGACTGGATGAACTGGATATGTGTTAATTCAAGTGGCCTTCTTAAGCTATTTCTACCACAAGTACATTGGAAGTGTTGGAAGTCATATGCTGACTTTGTAGGAATATTTATCCAGAAGCAAATCACCATTGCCAAGTTGACACATCTACAGCTTTTATGCAAGGAGTTTGTAACAGAATTTGAGAGGCAACACCACAAGCATAAAGCTGAGCATGTATGTCTCTGCTGCTACTGTATTCATTCTCTACTCCATCTTGCTTTGTGTGTGGACAATATTGGGCCTTGCTTCACCTTTTGGGAGTTTCCTATGGAGCAGATGTGTGGGGAGATAGGAATATAAGTCAAATTGCTGGTACTACCATCTCCTAATCTCATCAAGCATATTACCTTCAATTCCATCATGGATGCAATGAGATGGCACTTGGAGCATAGCCAGGATGAGTTGGAAAATACTAGGGACAGATGTGCATATGGAAAAACTTACGCCTCTAGTATTAATAGGCTAAGCAGCCTTAATGCATGGGTAATCAGGCAAGTAATGCAAAGTTGGGTTGGGTGCAATAAGCAGCTAATTTGTATTAGGACAACTCCACCAGAGTATTCCAGGTTTTCCTGGTCACAAGCCAATTTCTACACCATTCAAAACAGAATGTGCACAAGTAAGAGCCTGAGTGAACCTATATGGGGGACTAGAATTCAGCAGGGAGAAGGAATATATTGGTTAAATACCAGGAGGTTCTTTGCAGATATTCCGGAGTTATTTATTGCAAAAGTGGCTGCAATCATGCATAGGTTTGCAAGATGTATTTGTTACCAGCAATGCAAGGTATATGGCAGCTTTGCAAGTATGACAATAAAAATCTGTAAAGCCAAGGCTATGGAAATGTGTCATTTTCAGCAGGTGTGCGCATATTTAGAGGTTAGTAAGCCCCTATGAGAAATTATTGAGATGATCCCATCAAAAGGCCGTTACAAAGTTAAAGTCCTGTGACTAAGAAGTACTGATCTTGTGGGGAAACTGTCCAAAGACCATTGAAAATTAATTGCACCCCAAATTTCACAAAGAACTTAGTCAAAATTTTTCCATCACAGCAATGCATAAGTGGCTTTTGATTGGTTCCCTGCCAATTTGCTCACTTTCTGATCCCAGACACTCTATTGCCTCCTATGTTTGTGTGAATTAATTGGTTATTTCCTCTTTTTCACACTCCCGACTTCCTTACTCAACCCTTTCTCTTACTTTTCATCCATACAAATTGATTTATTTCTGATAAAACTTCAGTTGTACCTCAATTGTCAAATTGTGCAGACCTAAACAAGTCTCTATACCCTAAACTAACATTGAGCCCAACCCCACACTCAACAAGTAACTCCATTAAAATCTACTACTCAATATGTGTTTCTGCTGTATCTGTAGGCTGGTGTTCTGCTGTAACAATGCCACCAGAGGTTAGTAGTCAGGCTGTTTAATTTCCATCAAGTGTCTTGCCATATTATGCAACTGGATGTATTGTCCAACTACATTTACTCAAACAACTGAAGAGTGCATCAAGACTGCCAAAATGCCATAAAATTCCCATTAAGAGAACACTAAAACACTGCCAAGTTTTTTACTTTGTTTTGCAGTAAAATCAGAAAAAAGTCAATACAATGGCATATTAAGATTGTATGGAGAGTTGAGAATTCTAAGTTGTCTGCATTATAAATGAATTATTCTGATCTAGACTGGATCCACTTGTGGGAGCAAATTTTTTCTCATGAAGAGTAGAGAAAGGTGTATTCAATAGTGGATCTTCTGTCCTGTAAGCTTTGTCCCCAGTCAGCATCAATGTATCCCACAAGATCCTGTTCTAAATCCTTATAGGTGTACCTTAAGCAGATATAGGCAGCTACTTGTATGTTTCTAAAAATCCGCTAAACTGCTGCAATATTATCAGATCTATAGTTCTGATTATGCTGCCAGACATATGAGATATCTGTATGTGTTCCAAGCAAGATATATATTGGATTACTAACTATAGATTGGTAAGTGAGCTCCAGGCTTTTAGATGGCACCAAGCTCTCCAGACTAGATTGAGTTTTGACAAGCTGAAGTTTGTCTCCATTGTGGTACTTGCTGGTTTACAGTCTTCCACTTGGTGCTTCTTGAGTGAATCTTGACTATACCTGGATTGGCTTAGGGTAATAGTCTGGTGTGAGTACTCAAAGTAGTACCCACTCTTTGCCCAAGAGTTTCCCAGGGTCTTGCTTAAAGTCCCTCAGTATTCTCCCTATGAATCCTTGCACATCCTTCCACCTATTCCTGCCCTTATCTAGTTAAGTCATCTACCATAACAGGAAGGTGTTCACACCCCTATTTCATAATGTACTGTCTATCACCTAAGCCCCTCCTAGTGAGATATATATATATATGATTGAGTCAAGATAGTCAGAAGGGTTTTACTTTGGATGTAATAAACACCAGTCTCTACTAAGTTACTGCCTTCTATTGGAAGCTATTCTGAACCAAGTAGTACTGACTTGACCTACAGGCTCTCTCAACTACCAAGTACAGTCAGCAATAACCCACTGGTATGGTGCTGTCTCTGCAGAAATAGGCACAAGTGGGGTAATGACTACTACACTAAAGCTAAAAGCATACAAAGGGAAGAGAGAGAAAGGCCTTGAGTGGTTCAGTAGGCTTGAGAGTTGTGGCTGATGCAGGATGGGACACCAATAAGAAAGTAAGGGAGTTTGCAAAACACATGGAAGGGTCAACATGGCTATGGCATCATGGGTTGGAACTCACAATTAAACACAACTGAGATGCACTGGAAGAAGCCTACAATACATGCTTTCTACAAGCCAAGCATACCACTATGAAGCCCTTCTACCGTCCTCACAGAAAAAAAGCAGTGAGAGCTACAAAGCCCTCACTGAACTACTTCTGCAACAAGTTTGATCTTTCCCAAATGACAAAATTGTCAAAGAACAGCTCATGAGGTTGTACATCATGGGCTTAGACAACACAATAAGACATGGGGTATCCAAAGAGCAACAGGGATGTAAAATGCCATAAGAAAGAAAAAATTGCCTCCCCAAAAGACTATGAGATATGGTAGCTACAGCAAAAGATATAAAATCAATATTGTCCAAGAAGTCCTCAAAGAAGGCAATAAGCTCTGAAAAGCTATTGTAGATCTAAAGGCCCAAGTACAAGCCCAGACACAACAGATGAAATAACCACAACAACAGTATCCATGTTATGTGTGTGCAGCAGTAGGCTACTGGGCCCACAAGTGTGAAAAACCATACAGACAAGAACTTGTACTGGAAACAAAGGCAAAGAAGGTGTGGAAAACAGAGTTCTTTGCCAGGAGGCCAAGGTAACTCAATCAATTTAAGCCCTCTGGCTGGAACAGATGAAGTGCGGAAGAAGAAGCTTTGACATGATGCTTATAGAGAGGAGGCAAAGGAACCTGTAGTAGAGGTTTCATCAAAGGGAAAGAATGCAGAATTAGGTGATGAAGTACAGGATGAGCCTTGGGAGTATTGAAGCAAACAAAGAACGCTAGTATGCCCTCCCATGACCTATTCCCTGCCTGCCTGGCACATTAAGGCATCATTTGGCACTAATAGCTCAATGTAGCACTGTCCAACAAAACAAGTCTATTGCCAAGTGCTTCAGTAATAATCCCTTTGAGAAAAAACCTAGGAGAGGAAGAGGCAATTGCTTTGAATTATTACCATGTTTCATGATCCTAACAATGCATTTTTTTGCAATCTAAATCAAGCAATTGCAAATCAATGATCACTAAATCTTTTATATAAGTGATATCACAATTGTCTTGTATTTGAGAAAGAGCCCCTATAGTAAACCCCCTGCATATATATACACCATTTGTAGCACCAGTGCTACAATTTGATCTGATTTGCTCCTACACAATTGGTTGCATGCTGCTATGACACCAAGCCCAATCACTAAGGTCAGGGATTTACTTGCTCAATGGGCAAAATGGAATATCTGATGGTAATTCAGGTAGCTTATGTGTTAGTCAATAAGCCAATTGGGTGCTAACAGGATCAATTTACTTTTACCCCAATCAACCATTAATGTACCATCCAATTGGAGTGATGGTAACCAAAACGGTAAGTATCAGTGTAGTTTATGTTGTAAGAGTCTTGGAGATATTGGAAGTGATTGGGAGAACAAGTAGATTATGTGGTTCTCACCTAATGATTTATTGAATGTAAAAGTAGTATTTATACTTTTACCTGGTCTTGGCATTGCAAACACGTAGAATAGGTTAAGAAAGGTCCCAAGAACATGTGTCAAAGTTTGGGGCTGTTTGGACAACTTTGAGAATTTTTCATGTTCTGGGTACCTGGTATTTTGGTGAAAATATTCTAAGTAAATCCCAACAAGGAATTTGGTCAGTATTCTCTAGGATTTGAAGGTAATGATCTAAGTGACTAAGTTTGGTGAATATTTAGGTGGAAATACAAATTTTTACAACACTCCCACTCAGCTAAATGTTCATACTGACTAGTCCTAATTTTGACCTAAGATATTCAAACTTGTCTCTAGCTAATGGTTTGGTAAATATGTCTGCAATCATTTCATCTGTAGGACAGTAAACTAAGCTAACTAAGTTATTCTCTATAGCTTCACGTATGAAATGATGTCTAATATCTATGTGCTTGGTTCTAGCATGAAAAGTTGGATTTCTACCTAATTGCATACATCCTTGATTATCTTGAAATAAAGTAATAGGCGTTTTTTGACATAGGCCTAAATCTGTAAACAGCTTTCTCAACCACATTGCTTCTTTTGTAGCTTCACAGGCTGCCATATACTCTGCCTCTGTGGTGGAAAGTGCTATGGTTGGTTGCTTTCTTGAATTCCATGAAATTGCTCCTTTACAGTAAAGAAAAGTGTATCCTGTGGTGGATCTTCTGTCTTCTAAATTTTGTCCCCAATCTGCATCAGAGTATCCCACAAGATCTTGTTCTGAGTCCTTATAAGTGTATCTTAAGCAGATATCAGCAGTTCCTTTTAGGTATCTAAAAATCCGCTTAACTGCTGCAATATGATCAGATCCATAGTTCTGATTATGTTGGCTGACAACTCCCACTGAATATGAGATATCTGGACGTGTTCCAAGAATGATATACATCAGACTGCCAACCATAGATTGATAAGGAAAGTTAGGGCTTTCAGATGGCACCAAGCTCTCTTGATTTGGATGAGTTTTGACCAAGTTAAGGTTTGTCTCCATTGGGGTAGCTGCCGGCTTACAGTCTTCCATTTGGTACTTCTTTAGTATATCTTGAATATACTTGGACTGGCTTAGGGTGATAGTATGGGTACTTCTGTCTATGGAGAACTGAATCCCTAAGTAGTAACTAAGTTCTCCTAAATCAGACATCTTGAACTCCTTAGATAGGCTGGATTTAGTTTCTTCTAATGTTTCTAGGTTATTGGCGGCTATAATAAGATCATCCACATATAGAGCTAATAGAACTGGATTTGCTCTATCTGGCTTACAGTATATACTATAGTCAGCATTACTTCTTTTGAAACTCAGAGATTCCAGATAAGAATCTATCTTGCAATTCCAGGCTCTTGGTGATTGTTTGAGACCATATAGTGACTTTTTAAGCTTGCAGACCAAATGGGGGTTATCTTGGTCAACAAACCCATCAGGCTGGTCCATATACACGTCCTCATCAAGTTCTCCATTCAGAAATGCAGTTTTTACATCCATTTGATGAATAAAAAACTTATATTTGGCTGCAATAGCCAATATTAATCTGATGGAATTAAACTTGGCTACCGGTGCAAAGGTCTCAGTATAGTCAAGTCCTTTTGTTTGAGAGTATCCTTTGGCTACAAGTCTTGCTTTGTATCTTTCAATTGTACCATCAGCCTTGTATTTTGTCTTGAAGACCCATCTGCATCCAATTGATTTTTGGTTGATTGGTAATTTGACTAAGTCCCAAGTTTGATTTTCCATCAGTGCCTGATATTCCTCAGTCATTGCAGATCTCCAAAACTTTGTCTGAGGGCTATTTAGGGCCTCTTTTACAGTCTGGGGTTCATCAATATTGACTGAATAGGCATAGGCTAAGTTTGTACCCTCATTGATATAGTAATTTGGGCTATTTCTTGTCCGATTTGATCTCTGGGCATTTGATGCTGGAATGATCACTTCTGGGATATTCCTGGGCACTGATTCTGGCTGAACCACAGTTGTAGAGTCCTCTGGAGTGAAAAAATTTTCATTGCTTTGCTCTGATTCAATCCTGACAATTGGTGGACTTGAGATCATATTTTTGTCATCATCTGATGTCATTTTTTGTGAAAATTTTGAATTTTCATCAAACAACACATCCCTGGACTTGATAAGCTTCTTTGCTTTGGTATTGTAGAGTCTGTATGCCTTACTCTCATTGCAGTAGCCCAAAAATATGCATTTTTCACTTTTTGGCTCAAATTTTGACTGATTTCCGGCCAGTTTTTTGGCATATGCTGTACACCCAAATATTCTTAGATGTTCTGCACTTGGTCTGTATCCATATCATGCTTCAAATGGAGTAGAATCACAAAGTATTCTGTTATAACTCCTACTTTTAAGGTATACAGCAGTGGCAACTGATTCTGCCCAAAAATCATAGGATAATTTTTGATCATGGATCATAGATCTTGCCATATCAATTATTGATCTGTTAGCTTGTTCTGCTACTCCATTTTGCTGTGGGGAGTAGGGTACAGTAGTCTCTTGCTTTATCCCATGAATTTTGCAGAAGTGGATGAAGAGTTTTGAGGTATATTCTCCACCATTGTCAGAGCGTTTTTTCTTGATTTTTTCACCAGTTTCTCTCTCCACCATGGCTTTAAACTCCCTGAGCTTAGACAGAGCTTCTTCCTTTCTCTCCATGAAGTAGACCCATGTGTATCTTGTATAATCATCAATAAAAGTGATTAAATACTTCATCCCACCTAAGGATAAATTTTGCATAGGTCCACACAGATATGAGTGAATTAGATCTAATTTTTTCTTAGTTTTGATCAACCCAGAGCTCTTGAATGGTTGTCTGGCTTGTTTCCCATATATGCAGGCTTCACAGTGCTCCAAATTAGCTGGGGGATCAATTTTCACTCCAGAAATTAGCTGATCTTTGATCATTTTACGCAAATAATCAAAATTGATGTGTCCAAATCTCCTGTGCCAAAGCATTGGTGTTTCTCCATTTAAGTTACTTTTATTGGCTTCCAAATATGATGGAATATAAGTCAACTTGTATAGATTCTGATCTCTGATGCCCAAAGCAATATGGGCACCACTTTGATCAGTGATCCTGCATCCAGAATTGTCAAAACTGAAACTGAGTCCTTCTGCTGTGGCCTTGCTTACAGAGAGTAGGATCTTGGCTATTTCTGGTACATAGAGTACTTCTTCAAAGGTCAGTGTATGGCTTCCTTCACTGCTTCTAAGGTTTACTTGGATAGTTCCTTCTCCCACTGCATCAAGTGTTCTATTGTCACCCATGAAAACCTTCTTAATTGGAATTTCTTGATATTGGGTAAAAAGTTCTTTTAGGTGTGTAAAGTGTTGAGATGCTCCAGAGTCAATATACCATGTCTGAGAATCCTTGTTTGTGGTCATATTTAGTGCAGATATGAATAGCCTATCTTCAGTTGTTGCAGCATTTCCATATTCAGGCTTCTTTTGCTGATAATCTCTCTTTTTGAGACACTGGTCTGATGTGTGTCCTTTCCTTTTGCAGTAGTTGCAAAACAGGTTGCTGTTGCCTTTGTAGGGTCTTGGGTACCTCCTTTGTTGGTTATCATTGCTTATTAACGCATTTTCTTCTTCCTTCTTATTGGCGCTTGATTTTCTTAATTCTTCATCCAGGAGCCTTCCATATACGTAATTTAAGGTCAAATCTTCAGTTCTGGACTCTAGGGCTGATACAAGGCCCTGAAACTTGTCTGTCAGGCTATTCAGGATGGTAACTATCACATCCTCATCAGTAGTTGGTACGCCCACAGATTCCATCTCATCTACCAGCAGGGTAATTCTGTTAATTAGATTTTTCATTTCTTCTCCTGGCAGCATCTTTGTAGTAAAGAATTTTCTTCTCAGATACATTTTCTTGGCAGCTGAACATGACTGGTAGGTGTCTTCTAATGCCTTCCAGGCATTCTTTGCCGTTTTTGCTCTTGAGATTGAATTAGCAATTTGTCCTTGACATTAAGGCAAATGCAGTTAAAGGCACTTTGTTTTTTCTTCTGGTACTTTAAGGCTTCCTCTCCCATGCTTTTAGGAGGGCATTCTTCTCCCATGACAATATCCCAAAGGCCTCTTTCTTGTAGCAGCATCTTCATCTTCACCTTGCACACTTGGTAGTTAGATCCATCCAACTTTTCAGCAGAGGGAAAAATTCCAGTAATAGCAGTAGTAGACATTACAAAGAGTGACAGCTTGGGGCTCATAACCTGTTGTAAGAGTCTTGGAGATATTGGAAGTGATTGGGAGAACAAGTAGATTATGTGGTTTTCACTTAATGATTTATTGAATGTAAAAGTAGTTTTTATACTTTTACCTGGTCTTGGCATTACAAACACGTAGAATAGGTTAAGGAAGGTCCCAAAAACATGTGTGCAAAGTTTGGGGCTGTTTGGACAACTTTGAGAATTTTCATGTTCTGGGTACTTGGTATTTTGGTGCAAATATTCTAAGTAAATCCCGACAAGGAATTTGGTCAGTATTCTCCAGGATTTGAAGGTAATGATCTAAGTGACTAAGTTAGGTGAATATTTAGGTGGAAATACAAATTTTTACAACAGTTTATAGTGTGATACGCATTGATTTGCATTTATGTTAAAGAAAATATCCAAATATCAGATTTTACCTACCACAATAGTGGTATCTAATTACGCATGTGATGCATATATTACAAGTTGGCAAGATCATCCAAGCCAACCTCATTGTGTCAGATTGTACTATAGTGTGCAAGATTGTTCCACATAGTGCAAAATTGTCTAAGAGCAATCCTGCCCACTGGTAGCTACAATATTGCACCCAATTATTCTTTGCAATTGTAGCTTGCTCCATACACCCTGGCACAGTACAATTGAACAGGTTTATTATACTAGCCTTATTGCTGGATTCTGACAGCTGATCTAAATTGGATACACCTGTAGGACCAGTTATTCTCATTGGGATCACATAACTGATCACCCACGTATTGCAGCTGCTTAGCTTCTTAATGCCCAAGGCAAAGGTGATTTCATATGCACATCTGTGCTTAGTATTTTGCTGCTTTTCCTGGCTGTCCTCCCATTCCAATCCATCACATCCATAAGGAGCTTTAAGGTTTCCCTATGAGAAATTATTGTGATGATCCCATCAAAAAGCCATCACAGATGTAAAGTCCTGTGACTAAGAGGTACTGATCCTGTCAGGACACCATGCACAGAATGTTGAAAAATAATTTCACCCTGATTTCACAAAATATCTAGCCAAAATTTTTCATCACAACAATATATAAGTGGCTTTTGATTGGTTCCCAGCCAGTATGCTCACTTTCTGATCCCAGACACCTGATCACCTCCTACATTTGTGTGTATTGATTGGCTATTGCCTCTTTTCACACTCCTTACTTCCTTGCTCAACCATTTCTCTTACTTTTCATGCCTACAAATTGTTTTTCTCCATTGTAACTTCAGTTGTAGCACAATTGCCAATTGAATTGACTCATACAAGTCCCCATTCCCTACACTAACATTAAGCCCAACCCCACACTCAATAAGTAACTCCATTAATATCCACCACTCATTAAGTATTTCTGCTGTAAAGCTCTTTTCCATGACCTTGATGGGAACCCAACAGCTTTAAGCCACTGTTTATTCACCAGTTCCCACTTGTCCTGGTCTTCAGCCAGCACTGCACGGTCTAGTACCTCATTGACCAGTCTTTTGAATAAATTCATGCAATATTCAAGTGCATTTTCTTGAGCACTGCTCTTGAAAAAGTGCTGCAACCTCTTGGTGTGCCTAGTAATGCTCCAAAACTCCAACAAAAGCATTGTGATAGTCTTTCAAGTTTTTGATGTTGTAGCCTTGTCTGTGAGTGGGATCTCCACTCTGGCAACAATGGAGGATGTGGAGGCTGTGGTAGACAAGTTGCATTTCTCTGCAAACTCATCTACCTTGCTGGAATGTAGCTCAACTGCCTGGGCTTCCAACTCTTGTGAATACAGCTGTTTTCTTCCCTATGAAAAATAATTTGGTCCCACAGGTGGATCCAATCTGGATCAGCTGTCAGGGTCTTGCTTAGAGAACATCATAATACCAGCAGCTTGGAATTAGTGACCCTCTTAACAATCTTATAATGGGATCACAACAGTGTTTTGCTAATTTTACAATCAAACAAATGGATAAAGCTTGACAAGATTTGATTAGTGCTGTGACAATAATTGCATGGTATTGTTGCAATCTTTTTGCGCTCTACAACTATTTTTAGTGGATCCAACTGGCCAGGACTTCCAATTGCCTTATATGGCAAGACTCCTGATGGTATTTTGACAGCCTTGCAGCAAGACTCTGATGGCATTACATCAGCAGTATGACAGCATACAGGTAGTTCTGTATGATGCTACCAGACCAATTTACCAAGTGGTATTTCCTTTTTATACCACCCCTTGTGCAATTCATATTTTCCACTGTAGAATCACCCCTCTTTATTTGCTTACCCACTACTACCTTGGGTATTCCACATATAGCTCAAATCAGAAGAAACTATGGCCTCCTGCTTATTAACCTCTACAAACATGCACTCCTGCCACAATTGACATACTTCTATCACCTTAACTTTAGGGCTTTTTAGTGTGATACTTGCAAAGTTGCCATATACCTTGTATTGCTGGTAACATATACATCTTGCAAACATATGCTTGGTTGATGCCACTTCTGCCATGAATACCTCCTGAATATCTGCAAAGAACTTCTTGGTATTTAGCCAATATGTACCTTCTCCTTGATGGTTGCAGCTAACCCAACTTTGCATTGCTTAACTGATTACCCACACATTGGGGCTGCTTAGCTTCTTAAAGCCATAGGCATGGGTGTCTCCATGAGCACATTTGTCCTCAGTCTTGGAGATATTGGGAGTGATTTGGGAGGACAAGTAGATTATGTGGTTTTCACTTAATGATTTATTGAATGTAAAAGTAGTACTTAAACTTTTACATGGTCTTGGCATAACAAACATGTAAAATAGGCTTAGAAAGGTCCCAAGGACATGTGTGCAAAGTTTGGGGCTGTTTTGGCAACTTATCTAAACTTTAGGTTCTGAGCACCTGATATTTTGGTGAAAATACTTTAAGTAAATCCCAACTAGGAATTTAGTCAGTACTCTCTAGGATCTGAAGGTAATGATCCAAGTGACTAAGCTAAGTGAATCTTTAGGTGGATTTACAAATTTTTACAACATATCTTTGATTATGACTGAGACTATTTGGTATTGATATTAGGTTGAGTGGAGTGTAGTAAGTATTGTGATCAGAACTAAATGTTCACTTAGCTTAGTCACCTAAGCCATAGTCTACAGATCTCAGCAAAGTCTGGCCAAATTCCTAGTGGGGATATACCTAGAATGTACTGTGGGAGTTTTGGAGATGTTTGAAGGGATTGGGAGCACAAGTAAATTATGTGATTTTGACTTAATGATTTATTGAATGTAAAAGTGGTTTTATACTTTTACATGGTCTTGGCAAAACAAACATGTAGAATATGCTTAGAAAGATCCCAAGCGCATGTGTACAAAGCTTATGGCTGTTTGGACAACTGAAAAAAATCTCATGTTCAGGGTACCTGATGTTATGGTGAAAATGATCCAAGTAAATCCCAATAAGGAATTTGGTCAGTATTCTCTAAGATTTGTAGGTAATGATCTAAGCAGCTAAGTTAGGTAAATATTTAGGTGGAATTACAAATTTTCACAACAGAATATTCTCTCCAAAATGTAGAGTATCTAGGATGTGAAAAATTATTGAGATGTCTAAACAGCCCCTAACATTGTACATATGTTCTAGAGATCTCCCTAAACATATTCTACATGTATGTATTTCCAAGACCATGTAAAAGTGTAAATGCTACTTTTAAATTCAATAAATCATTAAGTGAAAACCAAACATTCTACTTGCTCCCCCCCCCTCAATCACTTACAATATCTCCAAAACTCCTACAACAATCACCTTCATTATGTAAGAGCATCACATATGCTTTCTAAACCACAGTTGTTACCACCAAAACTAATGATCAGTTGATGCTCAATAAAATGGCACAGGAATGTTAGCAACCTGGGAGATCATATCATCTGCCAATGTGTTGCATATGAGAGCAATGGGTTAGAATAAACCTCTGATGGATCATGGAGAAACCTAGGTTGCTTAGTGCCACTTGGCCATGGAGTTGACCACAAAAAATCGACAGGGATCCCTAGTTGATGATTGGCGATCAAGTGGGGACACCCCGAAATTGTAGGGAAGCTACCACGGGCGACGGGTTTCTAGAAATTTCGGAGAAGAGAGTACAGAAGGCATATAAAGAACGGGACCCCGGTGCGAGGGAAGGGCACAAGAAAATGAATTCCGTTCAATTAGCAAGGTTGTCTGGATCCATCCTACGTGGCCTCCTTGTTACTAAACGGAATAGAGGGAATCGCCCGCGCGGGTGGACCCACCTCACCAGAGGGATGGATCCGGGTCGCAATAGGGCGGAGATTCATCTATAAATTCCCCTTCCTCCTCTTTCCGGGAGGGATTCGAGAATCGATCGCAACTTCATTCAATTCGGTGTATGTGCAGTGAATCTCCCTTTCCACCAGCTGGCGAGGACTTGTTTGGCCAGCGACTCCAAACGGTGCAACCGGACGCCAACCAGGTGATTTGAGGTTTGCTGCGTGAAGGATTTGGTTGGGCTGGATACTTATGAAGACCTGTTTAGAGAACGACCGAGGGGTCCGCCTGGGAAGGATTGCTTGACCAGGGGACAGATGGAAGAGGGATAAAGTGGAGGTTACAGAGTGACCAGGAGAAGCACATTAAAAGACTAGGTAACTGGTATTGGTTGGCTGGTTGGGGCACCACTTGAGATTCACCAGGCTCACTTCCATTTTAGAGTTCCTGCATGAAAGAGCCAAATCCACCCCGAAGATCCCCAGCAACGAAGAGAGCTCAGGTAGACGGGAGAGGCCTCTCTTACGACCTTCCTCTGGCTAATACTTTGTTTAGACGAAGAACACGTCGCAGCCTACGATTCTGAGGAAGAGGCCGACCCAGATGCCGCCAAGGTGGTGGCGGTAGACGAAGGCCTGTGGTTACTATGGAAGCATAACGACCTCAAATACTCGCCTCAGGGAGCGGAGCAAGATGCTACCGAGAACACCACCCTTATCCCCTCCAGCTCTGCACCGTCAACACCGGTCTACAAAACGGAAGGGCAGTTTTTGAGCTGGTTTGACCGACTCGGATTAGCCAACTGCTTTGGATGCTGCTCAGACTGATTAGCGTTGCTCAACTTATCCACGAATCAATCGAAGTACACCATCTAATCACGGTGCGCATCCAGTGTTTCGTGAATCCCCTCCCGCCCATTAAAATAGTCCCATCAATTCAATGGTAGAACACTTAAATATTTCCCAATTCGCACTCGTGTTGCCGCCCCAATGTACCCATGCTAGGTGGCACGACATCTCGTCTCGCTACTGAAGACCATATAAAAGACCTACCCGTCCTAGCTCACCAACATTTACGCGAGCTGATTATTCCCTTGTTTATCTCCACATCAATGACCCAAACCCGCACGGAAGAGACCACGCCCAACTGGGTGATAAACTCTGTACCGGGCGTTCGACTTCTGCTGGACCTTCTTCTATTCGCCGCCGGGCTTATTCAAGCCTTCTGGCAGTATTTCCACCAAGTCAAGCGCCACGCCACCCTTACTTCCACCATCCACCCGACTTACTCATCGCTCAACGACCAGAGTCCTTTGGGGGTGGTCGAGAAATCCCCAGACTATGCTTTGGAGGTGGTCGAGAAATCCCGAGACTATACGCTGGTCGACATACGACCCGTGCCCATACAAGAGAAGCGGCCAACGGCCATCCCATTCATGTCCTACGCACAATCTGTGTGGTCGGTGGACAATCGGATTCTTGGCCAGCTCCGACAGCTGGAGCAGGCGCAGTCGTACCTGTTCAGATCGATCAACCTCCTCATAGATAGCCATGAGGGACTGGAGGATGTGGAAGAGCTGGTGGAAACCCTCAGCTGGGAAGACGACCTCTCCAACATCTCCAAAGCAAACCCAGCCCATCTTCTCATGCACAGAGCACAAGAGAGCTGATTGGTGCGTGCTCGTGACCTTGTTGGTACAACCAAAGCCGGCCCCAGCGGCGCTGTAAATTGTAGATGAGTGGCTCTCCAGCAAGCGAGAGGAACCGACCGTCTTTGTCACATAGTGGAGGAAATCAATCATGACCGGAAGAAATAAATCGAGGCCCATCGTTGTCAGATATGTTTAATACCGTTTGTAAATGTTGAAAATACAAAAATTACATAGCATCACCAATGGTAGGTTTCAAACGTTATATATTTATGATGTGAATGTAAACTGGAATGAAAATGACGAGTGGTAGAAGTATGAGTGAGATATGGGGGCTAAAGTTAGTGTGGCTGGGGGAGATCAGATTTATTTGTTCTCGCTCATTTCCTTGGCAAGGTCGGCGGCCTTCTTGACGGCATCATCGACATCACCAACCATGAAGAAAGCGGACTCGGGGAGGGAATCGTGCTTTCCGTCGAGGATCTCCTTGAAGGAGCGGATGGTGTCCTTGAGGGAGACCATCTTGCCCTCGAAACCGGTGAAGACGGTGGCGACGGCGAAAGGTTGGGACATGAATCTCTGGATCTTACGGGCACGCTCGACGGTGAGCTTATCTTCCTCGGACAACTCATCCATACCCAAAATAGCAATGATATCTTGGAGAGACTTGTAGGATTGGAGGATCTTCTGGACACCGGTGGCGATCTCATAATGCTCCTCACCGACGATACGGGGGTCCAACATACGGGACTTGGAATCGAGGGGATCGACGGCAGGGTAGATACCCAATTCGGAAATGGAACGAGACAACACAGTGGTGGCGTCAAGATGGGCGAAGGTGGTGGCAGGAGCAGGATCGGTCAAATCATCAGCGGGCACGTAAATGGCCTGGACGGAGGTAATGGATCCCTTCTTGGTGGTGGTAATACGCTCTTGCATCACACCCATATCGGTGGCCAAGGTGGGTTGGTAACCGACAGCGGAGGGAATACGACCCAACAAAGCGGACACTTCGGAACCAGCTTGGGTGAAACGGAAAATGTTGTCAATGAAGAGCAACACATCCTGACCTTCCTCGTCACGGAAGTACTCGGCGACGGTAAGACCGGTAAGGGCGACACGGGCACGAGCACCTGGGGGCTCGTTCATTTGGCCGTAGACAAGGGCAGCCTTGGATTGGCCATCAAGCTTGATGACACCAGTTTGAATCATTTCGTGGTACAAATCGTTACCCTCACGAGTACGTTCACCGACACCGGCGAAGACGGAGTAACCACCGTGAGCCTTGGCGACGTTGTTAATCAACTCCTGAATGAACACAGTCTTGCCGACACCGGCACCACCGAAGAGACCGATCTTACCACCACGGGCGTAAGGGGCCAACAAATCGACAACCTTAATACCAGTTTCGAGAATTTCGGGGGTGGTGGATTGGTCAACGAATTCAGGTGGGGAAGCGTGAATAGGAGCAAGCTTCTTGGTCTTGATGGGACCACGCTCATCGACGGGCTCACCAATGACGTTCATAATACGACCCAAGCACTCAGGACCAACGGGGACACGGATGGGGTATCCAGTATCAACAACGTTCTGGCCACGAACCAAACCTTCAGTACCGTCCATAGCAATGGTACGGACAGTGTTCTCACCCAAATGTTGGGAAACTTCCAAGACAAGACGGGTGCTGTGGTTTTGAACTTCCAAAGCATTCAGAATAGGAGGAAGACTATCTTGGTCAAATTGGACGTCGACGACGGCACCAATGACGGAGCGGATACGACCAGCACCGGTGGTAGCCTTCTCCTCCTTGGATTCAGTAGCATAGTTACGTGCTGAGGGAAGCAGAATTAGTGTGTGAAGTCAAAGGGATAAATGAGGGGTTGTAGTGATTGGAAGTAAAATGGGGGGAAGAAGTCGAAGCAGAGAGTACTTTACCTTTGAGGATGGAGAAACCAGTGGGTCTGGAGGCAGTCCAGATAGCGTTGTTGCGAGCAACGGCAGCTACGTTACGAGAAAGACGGGTAACGGTCCTTTGAATGAGCATGATTACAGTTGGAAATAAGCTGTAAGAACAAAGGAACGTCAAGAACTCAGCGAAATATTATCTTGATGGACAAAAATTTTGGGTGCGAGGAGAGTTGGATTGTTCCAGGGCCAGCCCATGAAATCCCCTCCTATTGGCTACAAAGACCAAGGTGAATGGGTCATCAGAAGTTGATGGGGGAACGAAGGTAAAGAATGGGGAAATCGATCTGTAAAGGGTCAGGTCGTGTGGGAAGTTTGGGGAAAGCTCATGAAGGAGAATGCCATAAATTGTGGGCCTGAAAATTGGTTGCAACTAAACGATTTGATGAAATGCTTTGTTAATTTGGCTTAGCTAAATCAGGTTGGTTAAATGCGGTTTTCTATTGCTCGGGTAGAGATTTTCGATACCCATGTGAAATTGGTCCCCCTGGATAGTTTTTTTTTCTCTTTATAAATACATGGCAATTGGTGTGTTATCGTCATGAACCGTTTAGTAGAGTGCATTGCTCACCTCATACTGAGGATGCCATATGAGTATATGCGCTTGGCTACTAGGTCCCTGTTCCTATCGTTCTGATGGGTCCTTGGGGATTCCATTCGCCGGGAGCGGTTTTATATAAACCCCAGTTTTAATCACGGAGCTTGAGAAATTCCACTCTTGTTGCGTTTCAAGTCATGGGTACATACTACTATGCAAAATGTCAAATTCAAGAAATTGTTGGACGGTCTGATTATTTATATTGTAATATTAAGCGTTCATTCGAAAAGGTATATGCGGGAGGCTATATCGCTCACAATCCAATCCATTCCTGTCAGAAGGTTTTTTGCCAGTTACCGCACTACAGGTTAAAATGGCCCAATGATGTGCCTGGATAGAGTCTAAATCCAGGGCCTGCAGAAGTGATCATGTGAATCTAGTGATATATGATGAATCTCAGGGATCACGTTCCTACCTCTCTGATCTCTTGTTCTGTCAAAGCACCAGCAAGGTCTTGCTTGTTGGCAAGTACGAGTAGAGTGGCACCGGAAAGCCTCTATATGGAAGTTAGTACGGTGTTACAACTATAGCAGCTACATGTACATAGATCTCCATGCCTCTTCCTTTAACAAAGCAGCTAGTTCGTTCTTACAATCTTGCATACGTAATCTATCGGCAGAGTCGACCACCACACCAAGCCATCAGTTTGTTCGAAGTAGTTACGCCAGTACGAACGGATGGACTTTTGGCCTCCAACATCCCATATGTTTAATTTGAATCTAAGGAGAGTCGGGTCAGCTCCATTCTCCGTTTGAGCCAAAATCATACGTTACGGTACCCCACTGTGCTCTAGAGTCTTAATATTAAAACCCAAAGTGGGAGAGATCGTGTTTATATCCTCCCCATTAATTCTTTTTGAGAATGGTCGTCTTGCCGGCATTATCTAAACCACTAGTGTCAATAAAGGCAAATGTGATTGGTCACTTCGTAAGCATGGGTCGGAAAGCGGAAAATCGAAGGTTTACTTTACAGCATCAGCAGACGCATCTCCTTTTCCTTCTGTCTATTCTTTTTTTAGGATGGTTAGTAGACCCATGATGTATGTTGTGTCTATCGGAAGGAAGATGCCGTAAAACAGCAAACTGTTCATCAACAAAAAGCCAAGAAAAACAAGGATCATTATCACGTGTTAGCGAGGCAATCCTTAATATCATGGAAAGAGTTAGCGTAGATTTAGGTTAGCCGTATTTACACATTTGATTTTATCTCTTGTTTTTTATTCCCTTTACTATTTACAACCCCTTTTCTATATTGCCGGCTTGGCACGAGACGCTCATACTTGGCTATTTTTGATCTTGAATAACCTAGATTCCCTTCCCTATTTTTCAAATTCGTTCGAATACCTGGAAGAACCGTGTATTGTCTCGT
>MCFE01000806.1:0-34060 GCA_002104905.1 Basidiobolus meristosporus CBS 931.73
CTCCTAATCACTTCCAATATCTCCAACACTCTTACAACAGGTTATGAGCCCAAGCTGTCACTCTCTGCAATGTCTGCTACTGCTATTACTGGAATCTTTCCCTCTGCTGAAAAGTTGGATGGATCTAACTACCCAGTGTGGATGGTGAAGATGAAGATGCTGCTACAAGAAAGAGGCCTTTGGATATTGTCATGGGGGAAGAATGCCCTCCTAAAAACATGGGAGAGGAAGCCTTAAAGTACCAGAAGAAAGAACAAAGTGCCCTTTAACTGCATTTGCCTTAATGTTGAAGACAAATTGCTAATTCAATGCTCAAGAGCAAAAATGGCAAAGAATGCCTGGAAGGCATTAGAAGACACCTACCAGTCATGTTCAGCTGTTAAGAAAATGCATGTGAGACAAAAATACTTTACTACCAAGATGCTGCCAGGAGAAGAAATGAAAAATCTAATTAACAGAATTACCCTGCTGGTAGATAAAATGGAATCTGTGGGCATACCAGCTACTGATGAGGATGTGATAGTTACCATCCTGATTAGCCTGACAGACAAGTTTCAGGGCCTTGTATAAGCCCTAGAGTCCAGAACTGAAGATTTGACCTTAAATTATGTATATGGTGTTGTAAAAAATTTGTATTTCCACCTAAATATTCACCTAACTTAGTCACTTAGATCATTACCCTTAAATCCTAGAGAATACTGACCAAATTCCTTGTCAGGATTTACTTGGAATATTTACCCAGAACATGAAAATTAGATAAGTTGTCCAAACTGCCCCAAACTTTGAACACATGTTCTTGGGACCATTCTTAACCTATTCTATGTGTTTGTAATGCCAAGATCAGGTAAAAGTATAAATACTACTTTTACATTTAATAAATCATTAAGTGAAAACCACATAATCTACTTGTTCTCCCAATCACTTCCAATATCTCCAAGACTCTTACAACAGGTTATGAGCCCCAAGCTGTCACTCTCTGCAATGTCTGCTACTGCTATTACTTGAATTTTTCCCTCTGCTGAAAAGTTGGATGGATCTAACTACCAAGTGTGGAAGGTGAAGATGAAGATGCTGCTACAAGAAAGAGGCCTTTGGGATATTGTCATGGGAGAAGAATGCCCTCCTTAAAACGTGGGAGAGGAAGCCTTAAAGTACCAGAAGAAAGAACAAAGTGCCTTCAACTGCATTTGCCTTAATGTCAAGGACAAATTGCTAATTCAATGCTCAAGAGCAAAAACGGCAAAGAATGCCTGGAAAGCATTAGAAGACACCTACCAGTCATGTTCAGCTGCCAAGAAAATGTATCTGAGACAAAAATTCTTTACTACAAAGATGCTGCCAGGAGAAGAAATGAACAATCTAATTAACAGGATTACCCTGCTGGTAGATGAGATGGAATCTGGGGGCGTACCAACTACTGATGAGGATGTGATAGTTACCATCCTGAATAGCCTGACAGACAAGTGTCAGGGCCTTGTATCAGCCCTAGAGTCCAAAGCTGAAGATTTGACCTTAAATTACGTATATGGAAGGCTCCTGGATGAAGAATTAAGAAAATCAAGCAACAATAAGAAGGAAAAAGAAAATGCTTTAATAAGCAATGATAACCAGCAAAGGAGGTACCCAATACCCTACAAAGGTAACAGCAACCTATTTTGCAACTACTGCAATAGGAAAGGACACACATCAGACCGGTGTCTCAAAAAGAGAGATTATCAGCAAAAGAAGCCTGAATACAGAAATGCTGCAACAACTGAAGATAGACTATTCATATCTGCACTAAATATGACCACAAACAAGGATTCTCAGATGTGGTATATTGACTCTGGAGCATCTCAACACTTTACACACCAAAAAGAACTTTTTACCCAATATTAAGAAATTCCAATCAAGAAGGTTTTCATGGGTGACAATAGAACACTTGATGCAGTGGGAGAAGGAACTGTCCAAGTAAACCTTAGAAGCAGTGAAGGAAGCCATACACTGACCTTTAAAGAAGTACTCTATGTACCAGAAATAGCCAGGAACCTACTCTCTGTAAGCAAGGCCACAGCAGAAGGACTCCGTTTCAGTTTTGACAATTCTGGATGCAGGATCACTGATCAAAATGGTGCCCATATTGCTTTGGGCATCAGAGATCAGAATCTATACAAGTTGACTTATATTCCATCATATCTGGAAGCCAATATAAGTAACTTAAATGAAGAAATACCAATGCTTTGGCACAGGAGATTTGGACACATCAATTTTGATTATTTGCGCAAATTGATCAAAGATCAGCTAATTTCTGGAGTGAAAATTGATCCCCAAGCTAGTTTGGAGCACTGTGAAGGCTGCATATATGGGAAACAAGCCAGACAACTGTTCAATAGCTCTGGGTTATATCAAAACTAAGAAAAAATTAGATCTAATTCACTCAGATCTATGTGGACCTATGCAAAATTTATCCTTAGGCGGGATGAAGTATCTCATCACTTTTATTGATGATTATACAAGATGCACATGTGTCTACTTCATTGAGAGAAAGGAAGAAGCTCTGTCTAAGCTCAGGGAGTTTAAAGCCATGGTGGAGAGAGAAACTGGTGAAAAAATCAAGAAAATATGCTCTGACAATGGTGGAGAATATACCTCAAAACTCTTCATCCACTTCTGCAAAATTCATGGGATAAAGCAAGAGACTACAGTACCATACTCCCCACAGCAAAATGGAGTGGCAGAACAAGCTAACAGATCAATAATTGATATGGCAAGATCTATGATCCATGATCAAAAATTATCCTATGATTTTTGGGCGGAATCAGTTGCCACTGCTGTATACCTTAAAAATAGGAGTTATAACCAAATACTTCATGCTTCTGCTCCATTTGAAGCAGGGTATGGATACAGACCAAGGGCAGAACATCTAAGAATATTTGGGTGTACAGCATATGCCAAAAAACTGGCAGGAAATCAGTCAAAATTTGAGCCAAAAAGTGTAAAATGCATATATTTGGGCTACTGCAATGAGAGTAAGGAATACAGACTCTACAATACCAAAGCAAAGAAGCTGATCAAGTCCAGGGATGTGTTGTTTGATAAAATTCAAAATTTTCACAAAAAATGACATTATATGATGACAAAAATTTGATCTCAAGTCCACCAATTGTCAGGATTAAATCAGAGCAAAACAATGAAAATTTTTTCACTCCAGAGAACTCTACAACCGTGGTTCAGCCAGAATCAGTTCCCAGAAATATCCCAGAAGTGATCATTCCAGTATCAAATGCCCGGAGATCCAATTGGACAAGAAATAGCCCAAACTACTATATCAATGAGGGTACAAACTTAGCCTATGCCTATACAGTCCATATTGATGAACCCCAGACTGTAAAAGAGGCCCTAAATAGCCCACAGACAAAGTTTTGGAGATCTGCAATGACTGAGGAGTATCAGGCCCTGATGGAAAATCAAACTTGGGACTTAGTCAAATTACCAATCAACCAAAAATCAATTGGATGCAGATGGGTCTTCAAGACAAAGTACAAGGCTGATGGTACAATTGAGAGATACAAAGCAAGACTTGTAGCCAAAGGATACTCTCAAACAAAAGGACTTGACTATACTGAGACCTTTGCACCAGTCACCAAGTTTAATTCCATCAGATTAATTTTGGCTATTGCAGCCAAATATAAGTTTTTCATTCATCAAATTGATGTAAAAACTGCATTTTTGAATGGAGAACTTGATGAGGACGTGTATATGGACCAGCCTAATGGGTTTGTTGACCAAGATAACCCCCACTTGGTCTGCAAGCTTAAAAAGTCACTATATGGTCTCAAACAATCACCAAGAGCATGGAATTGCAAGATAGATTCTTATTTGGAATCCTGGAGTTTCAAAAGAAGTAATGCTGACTATAGTATATACTATAAGCCAGATAGAGCAAATCCAGTTCTATTAGCTCTGTATGTGGATGATCTTATTATAGCCGCCAATAACCTAGAAACATTGGAAGAGACTAAATCAAGCCTATCTAAGGAGTTCAAGATGTCCAATCTAGGAGAACTTAGTTACTACTTAGGGATTAAGTTCTCAATAGACAGAAGTACCCAGACTATTACCCTAAGCCAATCCAAGTATATTCAAGATATACTAAAGAAGTACAAAATGGAAGACTGTAAACCGGCAGCTACCCCAATGGAGACAAACCTTAACTTGGTCAAAACTCAACTAAATCAAGAGAACTTGGTGCCATCTGAAAGCCCTGACTTTCCTTATCAATCTATGGCTGGCTGTCTGATGTATATCATGCTTGGAACACGTCCAGATATCTCATATTCAGTGGGAGTTGTCAGCCAACATAATCAGAACTATGGATCTGATCATATTGCAGCAGTTAAGCGGATTTTTAGATACCTAAAAGGAACTGCTGGTATCTGCTTAAGATACACTGATAAGGACTCAAAACATGATCTTGTGGGATACTCTGATGCAGATTGGGAACAAAATTTAGAAGACAGAAGATCCACCACAGGATACACCTTTCTTTACTGTAAAGGAGCAATTTCATGGAATTCAAGAAAGCAACCAAACGTAGAACTTTCCACCATAGAGGCAGAGTATATGGCAGCCTATGAAGCTACAAAAGAAGAAATGTGGTTAAGAAAGCTGTTTACATATTTAGGCCTATGTCAAAAAACGCCTATTACTTTATTTCAAGATAATCAAGGATGTATACAATTAGGTAGAAATCCAACTTTTCATGCTAGAACCAAGCACATAGATATTAGACATCATTTCATATGTGAAGCTATAAAGAATAACTTAGTTAGCTTAGTTTACTGTCCTACAGATGAAATGATTGCAGACATATTTACCAAACTATTAGCTAGAGACAAGTTTGAATATCTTAGGTCAAAATTAGGACTAGTCAGTATGAACATTTAGCTTAGTGGGAGTGTTGTAAGAAATTTGTATTTCAACCTAAATATTCACCTAACTTAGTCACTTGGATCATTACCTTCATATCCTAGAGAATACTGGCCAAATTTCTTGTCAGGATTTACTTAGAATATTTTCATCAAAATACCAGGTACCCAGAACATGAAAATTCTCAAAGTTGTCCAAACAGCCCCAAGCTTTGAACACATGTTCTTGGGACCTTCCTTAACCTATTCTACGTGTTTGTAATGCCAAGATCAGGTAAAAGTATAAATACTACTTTTACATTCAATAAATCATTAAGTGAAAACCACATAATCTACTTGTTCTCCCAATCACTTCCAATATCTCCATGACTCTTACAACATAGGGAAGGCTCCTGGATGAAGAATTAAGAAAATCAAGCAACAATAAGAAAGAAAAAGAAAATGCTTTATTAAGCAATGATAACCAACAAAGGAGGTACCCAAGGCCCTACAAAGGCAACAGCAACCTGTTTTGCAACTGCTGCAAAAGGAAAGGACACACATCAGACCGGTGTCTCAAAAAAAAAGATAATCAGCAAAAGAAGTCTGAATATGGAAATGCTGCAACAGCTGAAGATAGACTATTCATATCTGCACCAAATTTGACCACAAACAAGGATTCTCAGATGTGGTATATTGAGTCTGGAGCATTGCAACACTTTACACACCAAAGAGAACTTTTTGCCCAATACCAAGAAATTCCAATTAAGGAGGTTTTCATGGGTGACAATAGTGTTGTAAAAATTTGTATTTCCACCTAAATACTCATCTAACTTAGTCACTTAGATCATTACCTTTATATCCTAGAGAATACTGACCAAATTCCTTGTTGGGATTTACCTAGAATATTTTCACCAAAATGCCAGGTACCCAGAACATCAAAATTCTCAATGTTGTCCAAACCACCCGAAACTTTGCATACAGGTTCTTGGGACCTTCTGTAACCTATTCTACGTGTTTGTAGTGCCAAGACCATGTAAAAGTATAAATACTACTTTTACATTCAATATATCCTTAAGTGAAAACCACATAATCTACTTGTCCTCCTAATCACTTCCAATGTCTCCAACACTCTTACAACAGGTTATGAGCCCCAAGCTGTCACTCTCTGCAATGTCTACTACTGCTATTACTTGAATTTTTCCCTCTGCTGAAAAGTTGGATGGATCTAACTACTAAGTGTGGAAGATGAAGATGAAGATGCTGCTACAAGAAAGAGGCCTTTGGGATATTGTCATGGGAGAAGAATGCCCTCCTAATTTCAGGAGTAAAAATGATCCCCCAGCTAATTTGGAGCACTGTGAGGCCTGCATATATAGGAAACCAGTCAGACATCCGTTCAAGAGCTCTGGGTTAATCAAAACTAAGAAAAAATCAGATCTAATTCACTGGAATCTGTGGGTGCACCAACTACTGATGAGGATGTGATAGTTACCATCCTGAATAGCCTGACAGACAAGTTTCAGGGCCTTGTATCAGCCCTAGAGTCCAGAACTGAAGATTTGACCTTAAATTATGTATATGGAAGGCTCCTGGATGAAGAATTAAGAAAATCAAGCAACAATAGCATGGAAGAAGAAAATGCTTTAATAAGCAATGATAACCAACAAAGGAGGTACCCAAGACCCTACAAAGGCAACAGCAACCTGTTTTGTAACTACTGCAAAAGGAAAGGACGCACATCAGACCGGTGTCTCAATAAGAAAGATAATCAGAAAAAGAAGCCTGAATATGGAAATGCTGTAACAACTGAAGATAGACTATTCATATATGCACTAAATTTGACCACAAACAAGGATTCTTAGATGTGGTATATTGACTCTGGAGCATCTCAGCACTTTACACACCAAAAAGAACTTTTTACCCAAAATCAAGAAATTCCAATTAAGAAGGTTGTCATGGGTGACAACAGAACACTTGATGTAGTGGGAAAAGGAACTATCCAAGTAAACCTTAGAAGCAGTGAAGGAAGCCATACACTGACCTTTAAAGAAGTACTCTATGTACCAGAAATAGCCAAGAACCTACTCTCTGTAAGCAAGGCCACAGCAGAATGACTCAGTTTCAGTTTTGGCAATTCTGGATGCAAGATTACTGATCAAAATGGTGCCCATATTGCTTTGGGCATCAGAGATCAGAATTGATACAAGTTGACTTATATTCCATCCTATCTGGAAGCCAATATAAGTAACTTAAATGAAGAAATACCAATGCTTTGGCGCAGGAGATTTGGACACATCAATTTTGATTATTTGCGCAAAATGATCAAAGATCAGCTAATTTCTGGAGTAAAATTGATACCCCAGCTAATTTGGAGCACTGTGAAGCCCGCATATATGGGAAACAAGCCAGACAACTGTTCAATAGCTCTGGGTTAATCAAAACTAAGAAAATATCAGATCTAATTCACTCACATCTGTGTGGACCTATGCAAAACTTATCCTTAGGCAGGATGAAGTATTTCATCACTTTTGTTGATGATTATATAAGATACACATGGGTCTACTTCATTGAGAGAAAGGAAGAAGCTCTGTCTAAGTTCAGGGAGTTTAAAGTCATGGTGGAGAGAGAAACTGGTGAAAAAATCAAGAAAATACGCTCTGACAATGGTCAAGAATACACCTCAAAACTCTTCATCCACTTCTGCATAATTCATGGGATAAAGCAAGAGACTACAGTACCATACTCCCCACAGCAAAATGGAGTAGCAGAATGTGCTAACCAATTAATAATTGATATGGCCAGATCTATGATCCATGATCAAAAATTATCCTATGATTTTTGGGTGGAATCAGTTGCCACTGCTGTATACCTTAAATATAGGAGCTATAACAGAATACTTTGTGATTCTGCTCTATTTGAAGCAGGATAGGGATGCAGACCAAGTGCAGAACATCTAAGAATATTTGGGTTTACAGCATATGCCAAAAAACTGGCCAGAAATCAGTCAAAATTTGAGCCAAAAAGTGTAAATACATATTTTTGGGCTACTGCAATGAGTGTAAGGCATACAGACTCTACAATACCAAAGCAAAGAAGCTGATCAAGTCCAGGGATGTGTTGTTTGATGAAAATTCAAAATTTTCACAAAAAATGACATCAGATGATGAAAAAAATTTGATCTCAAGTTCACCAATGGTTGGGATTGAATCAGAGCAAAACAATGAAGATATTTTTACTCCAGAGGACTCTACAACCATGGTTCAGCCTGAATCAGTGCACAGGAACATCCCAGAAGTGATCATTCTAGTATCAAATGCCCGGAGATCCAATCAGACCAGAAATAGCCCAAATTACTATATCAATGAGGGTACAAACTTAGCCTGTGCCTATTCAGTCCATATTGAAGAACCCCAGACTGTAAAAGAGGCCCTAAATAGCCCTCAGACAAAGTTTTGTAGATCTGCAATGACTGAGGAATATCATGCCCTGATGGAAAATCAAACTTGGGACTTAGTCAAATTACCAATCAACCAAAAATCAATTGGATGCAGATGGGTCTTCAAGACAAAATACAAGGCTGATGGTACAGTAGAAAGATACAAAGCAAGACTTGTAGCCAAAGGATACTCTCAAACAAAAGGACTTGACTATACTGAGACCTATGCACCAGTCACCAAGTTTAATTCCATCAGAGTAATATTGGCAATTGCAGCCAAATATAAGTTTTTCATTCATCAAATGGATGTAAAAACTGCATTTTTGAATGGAGAACTTGATGAGGACGTGTATATGGACCAGCCTGATGGGTTTGTTGACCAAGATAACCCCCATTTGGTCTACAAGCTTAAAAGTCATTATATGGTCTCAAACAATCACCAAGAGCATGGAATTGCAAAATAGATACTTATTTGGAATCTTTGAGTTTCAAAAGAAGTAATGCTGACTATAGTAGATACTATAAGCCAGATAGAGCAAATCCAGTTCTATTAGCTCTGTATGTGGATGATCTTATTATAGCCGCCAATAACCTAGAAACATTGGAAGAGACTAAGTCCAGCCTATCTAAGGGGTTCAAGATGTCCAATCTAGGAGAACTTAGTTACTACTTAGGGATTAAGTTCTCCATAGACAGAAGTACCCACACTATCACCCTAAGTCAATCCAAGTATATTCAAGATATACTAAAGAAGTACAAAATGGAAGACTGTAAACCGGCAGCTACCACAATGGAGACAAACCTTAACTTGGTCAAAACTCAACCAAATCAAGAGAGCTTGGTGCCATCTGAAAGCCCTGACTTTCCTTATAAATCTATGGTTGGCTGTCTGATGTATATCATGCTTGTAACACGTCCAGATATCTCATATTCAGTGGGAGTTGTCAGCCAACATAATCAGAACTATGGATCTGATCATATTGCAGCAGTTAAGTGGATTTTTAGATACCTAAAAGGAACTGCTGATATCTGCTTAAGATACACTTATAAGGATTCAGAACAGGATCTGGTGGGATACTCTGATGCTGATTGGGGACAAATTTTAGAAGACAGAAGATCTACCACAGGATACACCTTTCTTTACTGTAAAGGAGCAGTTTCATGGAATTCAAGAAAGCAACCAACCGTAGCACTTTCCACCACAGAGGCAGAGTATATGACAGCCTGTGAAGCTACAAAAGAAGCAATGTGGCTAAGAAAACTTTTCACAGATTTAGGCCTATGTCAAAAAATGCCTATTACTATATTTCAAGATAATCAAGGATGTATACAATTGGGTAGTAATCCAACTTTTCATGCAAGAACCAAGCACATAGATATTAGACATCATTTCATATGTGAAGCTATAAAGAATAACTTAGTTAGCTTAGTTTACTGTCCTACAGATGAAATGATTGCAGACATATTTACCAAACCATTAGCTGGAGATAAGTTTGAATATCTTAGGTCAAAATTTGGATTAGTCAGTATGAACATTTAGCTGAGTGGGAGTGTTGTAAAAATTTGGAATTCCACCTAAATATTCACCTAACTTAGTCACTTAGATCATTACCTTCATATCCTAGAGAATACTGACCAAATTCCTTGTTGGGATTTACCTAGAATATTTTCACCAAAATGCCAGGTACCCAGAACATCAAAATTCTCAAAGTTGTCCAAACAGCTCCAAATTTTGCACACAGGTTCTTGGGACCTTCCTTAACCTATTCTACGTGTTTGTAATGCCAAGATCAGGTAAAAGTATAAATACTACTTTTACATTCAATAAATCATTAAGTGAAAACCCACATAATCTACTTGTACTCCCAAACACTTCCAATATCTCCAAGACTCTTACAACAAATAGAACACTTGATGCAGTGGCAGAAGGAACTATCCAAGTAAGCCTTAGAAGCAGTGAAGGAAGCCATACACTGACCTTTGAAGAAGTACTCTGTGTACCAGAAATAGCCAAGAACCTACTATCAGTAAGCAAGGCCACTGCACAAGGACTCAGTTTCAGCTTTGACAATTCTGGATGCAAGATTACTGATCAAAATGGTGCCCATATTGCTTTGGGTTTCAGAGATCTGAATCTATACAAGTTTAATTATATTCCATCATATCTGGAAGCCAATATAAGTAACCTAAGTGAAGAAACACCAATGCTTTGGCACTGGAGATATGGGCACATCAATTTTGATCATTTGCACAAAATGATCAAAGATCAGCTAATTTCAGGAGTAAAAATGATCCCCCAGCTAGTTTGGAGCACTGTGAGGCCTGCATATATAGGAAACCAGTCAGACATCCGTTCAAGAGCTCTGGGTTAATCAAAACTAAGAAAAAATCAGATCTAATTCACTCATACCTGTGTGGACCTATGCAAATTAGTCCTTAGGCAGGGTGAAGTACTTACTCAATTTTATTGATGATTATACAAGAGACACATGGGTCTACTTCATGGAGAGAAAGGAAGAAGCTCTGTCTAAGTTCAGGGAGTTTAAAGCCATGGTAGAGAGAGAAACTGGTGAAAAAATCAATAAAATACTCTCTGACAATGTTCAAGAATATACCTCAAAACTCTTCATCCACTTGTGCAAATTCATGTTATAAAGCAAAAGAATACTGTACCATACTCCGCATAGCAAAATGGAGTAGCAGAATGTGCTAATAGATCAATAATTGATATGGCAACATCTATGATCCATGATTAAAAATTATCCTATGATTTTTGAGAAAAATCAGTTGCCACTGCTGTATACCTCAAGAGTAAGAGTTATAATAGAGCACTCTGTGATTCTACTCCATTTGAAGTATGGTATGGGTACAGACCAAGTGCAGAACATCCAAGAATATTTGGGTTTACAGTATATGCTAAGAAACATCGCGGAAATTAGTCAAAATTTGAGCCAAAAAGTGTAAAATGCATATTTTTGGGTTACTGCAATGAGAGTAAAGCATACAGAATCTACAATAGCAAAGCAAAGAAGCTAATCAAGTCCAGGGATGTCTTGTTTGATGAAAATTAACAATTTTCACAAGTGGCATCAGATGATGACAAAAATCTGATCTCAAGTCCACTAATTATGAGGATTGAATCAGAGCAAAACAATAAAAATTCTTTTACTCCAGAGGACTCTACAACCATGGTTCAGCTAGAATCAGTGACCAGGAGTACCACAGAAGCAATTATTCTAGTATCCAATGCCTGGAGATATAACCAACAAGAAATAGCCCAAATTGCTATATCAATGAGGGTACAAACTTAGCCTATGCCTACTCAGTCCATATTGAAGAACCCCAGACTGTAAAAGAGGCCCTAAATAGCCCTCAGACAAAGTTTTGGAGATCTGCAATGACTGAGGAATATTGGGTCCTGATGGAAAATGAAACATGGGACTTAGTCAAATTACCAATCAACTGAAAATCCATTGGATACAGATGGGTCTTCAAGACAAAATACAAGGCTGATGGTACAATTGAAAGATACAAAGCAATACTTTTGGCCAAAGGACACTCTCAAACAAAAAGACTGGACTATACTGAGACCTTTGCACCGGTAGGGTTAGGGTCACTCTGTGAAAAAAAAATTGGCCCTGCAGGTGGATCCAGTCCCAGTCAGCCATTGGGATCCCACCAAGAGACCATCATAATGAAGGCGGCTTAGAATTAATGCCCTTTTATGCAATCTAATGATGGGATCACAGCAGGGCTTTGCTAACTACACTACTGAGTAAAGTTAAAAACTTGACAGGGTTTTGGTGGTCTTTCAACAAGAGTTGCATGGCACTGTGATGGTCTTGATGTGCTGTACATCTACTTGAGCAGACATGACTGGCCAGCACATCAAATTGCCTTGGATGGCAAGAAACTTAACAGCTTTTTGATGGCCCATTGCAAGCCACTGATGGTATATCAATAGCAGTATGACAGCCTAGAGCTAGTTCTGTACAATGCTACCTTACAAATTTACCAAATGGTATTTCCTTTTTCCACTTTCCCCTTCACCATTCATATTTCCACTGTCAAGTCACCCCCCTTTGTTTGCTTACTCACTACTACCATGGATATTCCACATATAGTTTGAATAAAAAAACACTATGGCCTCCTGCTTACTTACCTCTACATATGCTCACACTTGACATAATTGACATACTTCTATCACCTCAACTTCATGGCTTTTTAGTGCAATACCTGCAAAGTTGCCATATACCTTGTGTTGCTGGTGACATATACATCTTGCAAACATATGCTTGGTTGCTGCCACTTTTGCCATGAATACCTCCTAAATATTCACAAAGGGAAATCCGGCATTACTTGGCAGAGTTTTCCTAATAAAAATTGGTTGCTTGTTGCACCTGACTCAACTTTGCATTACTTAGCTTCTTAATGCCATAGGCATAGGTGTCTTCATGTGCACATCTGTCCTCAGTATTTTCCAACTCTTTGTGGCTGTCCTCCATGTGCCAGATCATCACATCCATGACTGACTTGAAGGTAATATTCTTGATAAGACTAGGATATGGTAGTACCTGTGACTTGACTTGTCATCCTATTTCCCTGCACATCTACCATATAGGAATCTCCCAAAAGGTGAAGCAAGGCTCATACCCTCTACACAATAAGAAAGATGGAGTAAAGACCCTATGAAGAATATTTTGGTCCCATGGGTGGATCTAATCCAGATCAGCTGTCCGGATACCATTGAGAGAGCATCATAACACCAGCAGCTTGGAATTAGTGACCCTCAAAACAATCTTAAAACAGGATTGTGACGGTGTTTTGCTAATTTTATAACCAAATAAAGGGATAAAACTTGACAATTTTTTATTGAAGCTGCAACAATAATTGCATGGTATTGTTGCGGTCTTTTAGTGCTCTACAACTATTTGAAGTGGATACAGTTGGTCCAGACATCCAATTGCCTTGTATGGTAAGAAACTTAATGGTATTTTGAAGGCCTCACAGCAAGACTCTGATGAAACTAGACTTGTTCTCTTGGATAGTACCACATTGAGCCATGAGTGCCAAATGATGCCATAGTGCGCTGTAGTGGGGTGACAGTGACACCCACTGACAGATGTGCTCATTCCCTTATTTTCTACTTCCCTATATCTCTGCTACACTTATTTTAGTTTTATCCCATTTGTCTTACCCAATCAGTACTATCCCATAAGCCAGTTGACTATCACACCTGCTTACCTTATTGCATAAGTTACCCCTCACTTTATGTAAGATTACTAGCTATAAGTACTTCTACATTAGGCAAGTACCCGCGCCAGTACCCGTGACACATGATCAGCCCATGTCACCATCCCTACCATTTCCATACCATATATGGTATCCCCATGTTACACAGGTTTCAGAATACTGATTCCTGATTGGTTGGATGTGCTGTGCCTCTTAGAACCTTCCGGCACCTACTTAGAACATTCTTAGGTCATTCTGATGTCATTAAGATTTCTATTGATCTCCGGAACCTTCTGGAACACCATGATTAGTAATCACTTAGCCAGTGAGAAAAGTATATAAGGGAGGCTATCCCTCAACAATAAATCATCATCCCTTTTATCAATATACCGACTTGTTGATTAGTGTGATCACTGCTACCTGCTGCTACCTGAACTTCCAACCCTAGACCACAGGACACTCCCAGGAAACCGCGCTGACAGCCAACTGACCTTGGAGGCACTACTTGTGAGGAATACTCAGAGTAGGTATCTTTTATTATATTTTATTCTTTCCCAAGTTTGTTCTTGTACAGGCAAAGATACTTTTCTGTGTTTGTAACTATTGACCAAAGCTGCATTCTTATCAAGTCCCTGCTGGTGGAGTTTACAGTTGTTTTGACTTTGGAAGCTTTAGTACATTGTCATCTCAAAGGACGCTGAACCCAGCACATACTTTTGTTAAGACGCCAACTAAGTTGGGGATTGTAGCTCAATAGTTTTCCCTTGACAAGCTTGTGGCTTTATTCCCCTTCACATTAGATTAGAGACAGAACCCAAGTATTCCTAGCAAGCTTTTGCCAGAGGTTATTGCACCCGGTGAACACCCCACACACAAAACACTTGAGAAGTGTTGGACGTATCTCTCCCTTGGACTTATACACCACCACAGCGCCAGGAAGGCCAAGTGCACCCATACCTGGCCACACAGTGTGAAACACATCCTCATGTAAAGCAGCCCCTATGTTTCACCCATTGTGCTGGAGAAAATTCATTTTTTGACCTATTTTTTTAGATCAATGTTGTGCAGGATGTGTAAGAGCACAAAAGGACTGAAGATAAGCATCTGGTACTCAATACCCATGGCACTCTGAATCTAGCTCCTGTGGCTTGTAACATGTCACAAAAATGCACAGCACTATCTTGGTCCACTGGTACAATCTGGCACTATAGGTGCTTTGTATAGGTCTTGCTTTAGGGCTAATAATTAAATATAGTGCCAGATTGTACCAGTGGACCAAGATAGTGCTGTGCATTTTTGTGACATGTTACAAGCCACAGGAGCTAGATTCAGAGTGCCATGGGTATTGAGTACCTGATGCATGTCTTCAGTTCTCCTGTGCTCTTACACATCTTGAACTACATTGATCCACAAAAAAAGGTCAAAAATGGACTTTCTCCGGCACAATGGATGAAACACAGGGGCTACTTTGCATGAAGATACAGAACTATGTTTCATACTCTGTGGCCAAGTATAGGCTCACTTGGTGTGACAGTGACTGACAGGATAGATGCAATGGCCCAGCAAAATCATGAAGTAGCTCAGAGTCAGGATGAGTAAATAATAAATGTAGTGCTATTGTTATCCCACATAGAGAACCCAGTTTTTAGACTACAATGAGGGAACTCAAGTAGCTCATTGCCACAGTCAAAAAATAAGCTATTTCTCAATGTAACATCAGAGGAGTACCATACAGTCTTTGAAGCACAACAACAGTGCTCAATGATCAAGCCTGTATAAAGACCTGTTGAAGCATAGCAGCAAGAGACTTTGATCTATAAACTGAGATATAACAGTAAAAAGATATTGAAGATCTGTGAAGCTGTTGAGTGCAATAATGAAGAGCTGGCTAATATTCAGGAGGCATCAGGATTCTAGCATGGCATCACCTTAAGGCCAGCATATCATGGGACCTTTCCAGAATTTAAGGCCAAGTAGAATATACTTAATCTGTACCATGGGCATTTACCTGGATTCAAGAAGACAACCATATTTTGGGCCAGCATTTTCATGCTAAGAAAGTATCTGAGAAATGGCAGAATCTAGTATAGGCAAAAGAACAATGGTGCCACAGCTTATAACCTGCAAGTACCTTGAGAGCTTGTTGCAAACAGGCTGAAAGCTACAAAAAGCAGGAATAAAATGTTGTATAGCAAGTGGAGATCTGGTGATGGACAAGCAGGCAGGAACAAGGCAGCAGTGCAATATTCATCAAGCAAATGAGACAATTCAGTAGTCCAATACTTCAACAGAGCATATATGCAGATTTTGGGGCTCTTGGGTCAACTTCACATTCTCAAATTGTTGGTACCTGATGTTTGGGTGAAAATGTTCTTGGTGAGTCCAAACAAGGAATTTGGTCAGTATTCTCTGAGATTTGTAAGTAATGATAAAAGTGACTAAGACTGGTAAGTACTTAGGTGGATTTACAAAAATTTCCACAAAAATCCCACTCAACTTAATGTCCAAACTGATCAGTCTTAAATCTGGCTAAAAATATCCTCATTACTCTCTGGCTAATAGTTTGATAACCTTGTCTGCAACCACTTCACTTGTAAGGCAGTAAAATATGCCAACTAAGTTATTCTCTGTTGCTTCCCATAGTATATCAGCTCAAATATAAATATGGTGCATTTTAGCATGAAAAGGTGTATTTCTACCAAACTTAAATACTATTGTTTATTGTGAAATAGAGCAATGTACTTGCTGACATAAGCCCAAGTGTCTGAATAGCTTGCTTAGCCACATTGCTACTCTTGTAGCCTAACAGGTTGCTATATACTCTGCTTTGGAGGAGGAAAATGCTACAGTTGCTTTTTAACTTAAATTCTGTGATTTGCTTCTTTAGAATAAAGAAATGTATATCCTGTGGCAGGTCATCTGTCTTCTAAATTTTTCCCCAATCAGCATCAAAGTACTCTACAATACACTGCTTGGAAACCTTAAATGAGCACCTTAAGCAGATATATATATATATACATAGTAGGGGGTATTTGTTTGTGCTCAAAGCATGACATACACTATACTGCAGACCATTGATTCATAATAGTAGTCATGTCTCTCAGATGGCACCATGTTTTCTTGATTTGGTTTACCTTTGACAGAGTAATAGTTTGTCTCCATTAGGGTAGTTGTGTTACAAGTCTTGATATAAGAGTTGTAGAGGAATAGGGAGTTTAGCTAGTATTGTATTTACTAAAACTTGAACTGATTTTTATTGAGGTTCCAGCAGCTCCTTATATACATTTTGCCAGATCAATTGCTGACTAATTGTATTTCCTAGTGTAGGCTATGGCTGATGACTCATTTGATTGCATCATCATCACCCAATAAGATCCTATTTAATATACCTATATCTGTCTGATAAGGATCTGCTGATTTATTTGCTGACTAATGCTACTGATTTAATGGATAATACTAATATACTGTTAAGCTGAGCATATAACTAATTGAATTGACTAAAAACTGATCTAACTTAACAATTTAAGCAGTAGATCATAACAGTTGCTGGCTTACAGTCTTCCATTTAGTAGTTCCTGAGTATATATTGCATAAACTAGGATTGGCTTAGGGCAATACTCTTATTACTTCTGTCTAAGGAGAACAGTGACCCTAAGTAATAACTGAGCATGCCTCAATTGGATAGGTACATAAAGTTACTATATGGTATTAATAGAAGTCTCAGGCATACATGTGCCAAGTTTTAGCTCATTTGGACAAGTTTCAGACCTTCCTACAATTCTCTACTTAACTAATTCCTGATAGTTAGCAAGTATCTTACAAGCTAATTACAAAGTTAATATTCAGAAATACATCACTTAATCAAGTGCAATTTCATTGCTTATTAACAAGTAGAGATTTGGCCGGACCATTTGGTCCAATTTGGACCAAATGGTCTAATTAAATACAATTGTTTTTTCTGGATGGGTGTCTTACTTTGTTTATTTCATATCATATTTTGGTAAACAAGAATCTGAATATTTATTTTTTGGAGTTGTTTTGATAATTTGTCATATTTGTTTTATCTTATCTTAAGACTTGAACCATGCCTCCTGCCAGTAAATATCTTGATGTTAATGTGCATGTATCAGTATCCAAGCAATTTATCAAACATAAGGAAGTTAAACAACTTTTATCTCTGCATTTTGACTGGAATACACCTGGTTTGAGCTTCAAGGGAGTTACCACTGCACGCTCAACAGTCAACGGCAATGTGAAATATGATGTCATTTTGGCTCTGGTACCAGGGATTATATTGACTCTTTCACAAAACTGTTTAAAGTATATTAAGGGTAACAGTATTGATACCTTAACATTGAACCTGCAACTGCTAATACTATTAAGAGTATTGTCACTGAAGACCTATTGAAGGATGCAATCCAAGAAGAAGAGCAGGAGGAAGATGAAATTGACCTTGCTGCAGCAGACACCTGGATAACTGGGCAAGTACATATTGGTTCCAGTACAAGTGGGCCAGCTGATGGTCTTACCTCCCTGAAAGCTTGGTTAGATATGAAAAATGCTGGAAATGCCTCATCACTGGATTATTTCTTGTTCTTCCTTCCTTTAGATCACTTTTGCACTATTGTATGGAGGATTAATGCTTATGCAACTAGCATTGGCCCCTGGATGGACATTACATTTGCCAAGTACATGATGTGGATTGCATTAATAACTGTAATAACAGTTATCAATCATTCCAACAAAAAAGCTTACTGGAAGCAAGGCTCGTCTCTTTTCTTAATGAACATTGACTCTATGGAATATTTGTTGTATAGAAGAATTAAAGAGATTCTGAAAACACACGTTCTGAAAATCCCTTTCTGAGAACATCAAGAAATCAATGCTTGTTATCAAATTAGATCAACTATTGACACCTTTAATGAACACATGAAAACTTGTTTAGAGCCCTGCAAGTATTTAGCTATTGACAAATCAATGAATTAATGGTTAGGAGCTGGTTTGCCCAATGTTAAGAAAGTCCTAAGGAAGCCGTTGGTTCTAAATTACTGTTCAACCTGGTCAGCTACCTGTATCCACTGTTGGGTATATATTGTATGCTTTCTGGTGTGGTGGTGTATAGGTCCAAGGGAGAGATACATTCAACACTTCTCAAGTGTGAATGTGTGTGGGGTGTTTGCTGGGTGCAATAACCCCTGGCAAAAGCTTGCTAGGAATACTGGGTCTTTTGTCTAATCTAATGTGAAGGGGTTAAAGCCTCAAGCTTGTCAAGGGAAAACTATTGAACTACAATCCCCAACTTAGTTGGTGTCTTAACAAAAGTTTATAATGGCTTCAACATCCTTTGAGATGACAGTGTACTAAAGCTTCCAAAGTCAAAACAACTGTGAACTCCACCAAGAGGGACTTGATAAGAATACAGCTTTGACCAATAGTTACAAAGACTGAAAAGTATCTTTGCCTGTACAAAAACAAACTTGGGAAAGAATAAAATATAATAAAATATACCTACTCTGAGTATTCCTCACAAGTAGTGCCTCCAAGGTCAGTTGGCTGTCAGCCTGGTTTCCTGGGAGTATTGTCAGGTCTGAGTCAGAAAGTAGTGGTAATAGGCAGCTGTGATCTCACTGATCAATAAGTCAGAATATTGGAAGAGGAATGATTTATTTTAAGGGATAGCCTCCCTTATATACTTTTTTGCTGCTCAAATTCTTGCTAGAAAATACTTTCCAGAAGTTTCCAGAAGGTAGTAGACAGCCAATCATGTCATTGTGTACCAAAAATAGCTCAAATTCTTGGCAGATTGTTCCATGAGACATAGTAGCACCTAGCCAATCAGATAGTGGTAATATGAAACCTCTGTGTCATGTAGTTACCACATATGGTAGTAGGATAGGAGGGTTATGAAACCAGGATGGTCACATGACATAGGCACTGTTGGGGGTACTTGCCTTATATGGTAAATATCTTATCTTGGCATCTTGGTAAGGAATCGGAATAGCTTGTGCAATGGGTTAATAGTGACAAATAGTTTGCCAGGTTGCATAGTAATAATCACATAGACAGATAGAAAATATTGCAATTTGGGATGATACTAATATAGGGGGGGGTAATCCTTTTTAGGGAAGTGAACATATGGGAATGAGCACATCTGACTGTGGGTGTCACTGTGACCCCACTACACTGCATCCCATCAGACAGGAGTTCAAGACTTTAGCAGACCATCACACTGCTTGTATCCTGAGAATAGATACAGTGAGAAATTGGTTACAGAAGGAATATAACAATGATCCTGGTATGTCCAAGTTGACTTCCACTGTCAAGCAATTAGTAAAGCCTTGGTTTGGTACTGTCCTTACCATTATTGCTGACACTTGGTTTAGATCCCCAAATATGTCAATGATGCTGGCTGAACTTGGTCTGTATTCCATTATGCAAGTGACTAAATGCTGCTACTGGCCATGTGGTAGGCCCACCACTGATATTGTTGCCAGTGTTGGCAGCTTGTATGGTGCTCACTTTACTACAAACAAGGCAACAAGGAGCAGGAGAATCTGTGTCTGTGCCTACCATGATTACAAGATCAAAGTACATATTTCTTCTTGCATCACAACAAGGCTTTACTGGACGGAGAACTTTTGTAGGGGACAATGGTGAAGTGGTAACCATTCAGCAATCAGAAGTGGTTGAAGAATATGAGAACCATAAAAGTAAGTAGAATCCTGTCTTCAGAAAACAACATGTGCTCCATTTACAATATTTGCAGGTTTGGTTGATGCTGCTAATAACCTTTGCGATAATTTGACATCTTAGCATGATGTTATATCTACAGAAAGATGGGAGATGTGTTTCTACAGCTTCATCCTAATATTTGTGAAGCCAATGCCTATAGCTCTTATTGTACATTTTCTTATCAAAAGCATGGCTTATCTCATTTCTCTTTCAAGGATATTTTATCATACAATTTCTTGCAATATTGTAAGAATTTGGCTGGTTCAGGCATCAAGGGGCCCTTAGGTAGTCAGAGGCAACTCAGAAGTGATAAAAATCACACTTACCTGTCCATGAGTAAAGGTTATGGCTCAAAGCGCCAAGATTAGCTTGCAAAACTTGTACTGCTGCCCATGTTACAGGCACTAAGGTCAAGTTTTCATGCAGTTGCAACCCAGGCCACCCAATGTGCAATAACTGATATACCAGGCACTTGAAGGTGGCATATGAAAAAACAAATAAAGCTCAATAATTCTTTGCAGTTGGTAGGATTGGCTATAAAATGTTTGAAATATAATTGCTTAAAGCCATACCTGTTGTTCATCAATGAAGTGTAAGACCATTTGGTCTGCTTAAAATTTGCCAATAGTTGCTTCAGTAAAGGCAACATAAGACAAAGTATTTGCAACCATTTTGAAAAAATCAAAATACCAGCACAAAGTGCATACCAGAGAGATTTCATAAACTTTGTTTCAACTTCATCTATCCTTGCTATGAGGTCAAGATAATGAAAATACAATCATTCCAAATGGTCCAATTGGGCTAATCTCTACTTGATGATAATAAGTGGACTTCTAATTATTTCAACAAATACTTGGCTGCAATTGTCAATATTAGTCTGATAAAATCAAACTTAGTGCAAGTGAAACAGTCTCAGTGTAGTTCAGCCCTTTGGTATTAGAGTGTGCTTGGGCCACAATCCTGGCTGAGTATTACTCAATAAAGCCATCAGCCTTATATTCTGTCTTGCCAACCCATCTGCATACAACTGACAAAACCCAGTGTGATAATCAATCAGGGGCTAATACTCCTCTGACAATGCAGATATTTAAAACCCATGGTGAGGACTATCCAAAGCCTCTTTAACATTCAGGGGTACATCAATATGGAATGAATAGGCTTAGGCTAAGCTATTTCTGGTCCAGTTAGATCCCCCAGTGTTTAATACCACAATGCCACTTCTGGGACATTCCTGGGCTATGATTCAGACTGAACCTTGATTTGAAAGTCCTCTCTGTGGGCTATTACTGACTGAACTTAGTAGCTGGGAGAGTTTGTAGGTCAAGCCAGTACCACTTCCTTCAGAATAGCTTCCACTAGAAGGTAGCAAGGTATTAAAGATTTATGCTTATTACATCAAAACCTTTTCCCTTTCAACTTGCCTCTATTGCCTATATGTATATCTCACTGAGAGAGGCCTAAGTGGTAGACAATATGATATAAAATAGGGGCATGGGCACCTTCCTGTTATGGTAAGTGTTCTACTGGGTAAAGACAGCAATAGGAGGAAGGATGTATGAGGGACTCATAGCAAGTATACTGGCAGACTTTTGGTAGGACTCTGGGGGAGCTTCTGGACAAGGAGTGGGTACTACTTATAGTGCTCACATATCCTGGGGGTTAAGAGGGAGATTTGTCCTTGAAGTTCTATGGCTAACTTGCTTCTCTAGGGTAGATTTTGTTTACAGAGCATGGGGAATCACCATAGTACCATTCTTGGTTATCACTTGCAAGGGGATTGCTGACATGTACCTGATACCATTTGGCAGCAGATTGAGGGGTGGCTTGGGTTGTTTGAGGGATGTTTTCCCCAGAGCTAAACAATTGGCAAACCATAGAGTTCTGTGTGAGCTCCTTGGGGGGATTGGAGTACAAGAAGAGATGCAATAATGCAATAAAGCCTTGTGTCTTTATCTTGCAAATATTGTTGGGGCCTGTCCTTGAGCTCTTTTGAAGAGGGCATAGACTTGGTAGACAATCAACTGTTGTCAATCACAAGTGTTTGCTTCTTTGGAGGCATATTGTAGTTCTTTTGAGGAGACTGTGGTGCAATCAAGGCATTTTTGCACTTGCCTCATGGTTCTTTCAGAGTCCAAGGTGGTTTCTTTGATTTCTTGGAGTTGGCCTTTGTACTGGCTCCTGAGTTGTCCTATAGTGAGCCATTGTGACAGTGGCAACACAGCAACATGGGGGGGTTGCATGGGTCAACTGGCCAGTGTATTTAATCTGCTCACTTATCCTCTCCAGAATGGTTCCTTCTTGGAAATGAAGTCAAAATGTTTGCAGCTTTCTTGGGGGAGTCCTTCACCAGGAGCTCTGCTTCTGATGCTCTAACAGCTTGTACCAGGTCTGCATATACCTCAACAACTGTGGTGCCAATCAATGGTAAGTACGCAGCAAAGTAGGAGGGCTCTTGAGGACTTGTGCAGGCACACCAGTCAATTCCTTGCATATTATGTCTGAATGTGTCCTGTATGGACATGGAGATTAATGCAGCAGCCTTCTATTTACTGATCAAGAAACCTCCTCTCAGGTGGTACACTATCTTCTTAGGTAGTATCTCTATACTTTGTAATGGTGCAGATAACTTGTCTTGTCTTTCTTTGATTGTGAGTTGTATCAATATGTCTGCTCTGGCAAACATTTCTTCATAGGCTGTTCTTGTTGCATATAATACTTGTATCATATCTTTCAACACCTGCAGGTTGATCTTTTTTTCAATATTACTTTGATATTTGCTGGTGGGAGAAGTATTGCTAATCATGGGTGAACAGTTTCCTTTGGCACTTTCCATATACATTCTTTTATTCTCCCTTTTAGGCAAACTTCCTTGAGCATATTGTTTGTACCTATATTGACTAAAATCTCTTCCCAAAGGGTCACATGTCATGTTAGTGTCTGCATATTTAGGTGAATTTAATGAATTCCATGGATCCAATTGAGCTGTACAAGTCTGAGCTGAAAGGGTTACTTCTGGATGCTGCAAGATGGGACATCACCCAGACTATTGGATATTTGGTGACAACTATCTAACAACTAATCATATCCTGAACAACTCCTGGTTGATGATTTAGATTGCATTGAAGGAGATTTCTTGAGGAAAGATATTTTTCATTTAGTTGTATTTTTGTATGACAGAGTAGCAATACATGGAAGTGCAGAAATAATCTACCATGCACCCTCTACAACTGAAGCACAGTAGATTGCTACTAGTCAAGCAACCACAAAGGCAATATAGCTACAATTATGATCCAGACATTAGGGCTACAACACTTGCAAGCCAAACTATATTTACAATTATAGCTAAGTTGCATTCATTTCTTCAAGCCTTGTTAATCATATTTTCATTAAGAGTATCAACATGTAACATTGCTCTATCAGTATGTTCAGAGAAAATTACTTTGCAGACGTTGAGTATTGCTCAGCCAACAAATGAGTATAAAGTATCTCAGGATTCATCAGCTATGTTGCAAATGGAACTCTGAATAAAATTTAAGGACTAGGCAAATATTATTATTGATGGAAGTGTTGAAACATCATACTATTTGGTAGCATTCTGCTACTAAAAGTTTGGTCAACAAATCTTGTGTTGTCTTAGTCACAGCTATGTGATTTGTTGCTATGACCATCCCATATCCATCAAAACTTGCAGTGCTGAATTGGTAGTCACTTTGCTACACTAACTGGCCTTAAACCCCTACCACTGTTATGATCTACTGCTTGAATATTCAAGTTAGATCTGTGTCTAGTCAAGTCAATTAGTTCTATGCAAGCCTATCAGTAGGGTAATGCTATTTATCAAAGGAGTAGTGCTGGCCAGCAAATGAATCAGCAGATCCTAATCAGATCAAAATATATATAGTAAGAAACATGTACTGCAATCAAATGAATCATCAGCCACAACATACATTAGGAAATACAATTAGTCAGCAATTGATCTGGCAAAATGTATATAAGGAGCTGCTGGAATCTTAATAAAAATCAGTTCAAGTCTTAGTGACTACAATGCTAACTGAATCCCTATTCCTCTACAACTCTTATATCAAGACTGGTAACATTGGTAGCAGCAACTACCAGAAACCTCTCTCCTGAGGAAAGAAGAAGCTTCCCTTAACATGTTAGAAAATCAAGAGTTGAAAGATGCTATGCAGTAAATCCAGGCCCAACAGCATCAGCTAATCCAGATCCTCAGCCAGCAGAAACAGGGAATGACTACCAATGCCCAGAGCCAGGAAAGCCCTGGCCAAAACAACTCTAGTGTGCGGGTCAACCAGTATCATGATAAATTCAATGAGAATCTGGAAACCTGGCTCTTTCAGATTGAAGAAGCTTTTAAGGCTACAGGAACTGCGTCAGAAAGCAAGTTGCATTGTGCAGCCTCTTTGCAGATGCAGCTCTATAGTGTTACCACAATAAGATCAGGTCAGCCACCATGATTGGTGCACTACAATCTCTACATGGGATGGGTTTGTGTCAAGAATTCAGGATGCTTTTGAACCTCCACACCAGTAGATACTACTAAGAAGAAAGATGATGACACTCACATCAAAAGGTATGGTTCAAGAATACATCAATGAGTATAGATGTCTACTTGGATAAATTGAAAGAATGGACCTCATGGACTAAGTGTTGAAATACTGAATTATTTTGTATCAGTCAGCAGCTAGGAATCTACTTGACAGTTCTGGACTAGTCTGTAGCAATTTAAGAAGTGATTTGGATATAAGCAACTTATCAAGAATAGTGAAAATAGTTGAACTGTTGTTTATTCATAAAGAAGCTCAGTATTTATACCTTTGTATAAGTAATACAGCTGTAACACTAAGTAAGGAGGGTTTCTCAATATTCAAGAGCATTCTGTAACAGTTTCAGGGTTAGTACATAATGTTTAGTAATAGTGCTAATTTGATCCTGACTATACGGGATCAATCATAGGATCATAGATCTGAAGAAAGTGGCAACGTTACAGCTATAAATTAGTGTCACAGTGACCAATACTAGTCCAGAATTGTTGAGTAAATTTTTAGCTGCTGAATGATACAAAATAGGCCAATATTTCAGCACCCCTCCTCAGTCAAATAATTTCATAATCCCAATTCCTCCCTAAGATTCTCAAATTGTGGCCTAGATAGTGGTTTTGTCAATATATCTGCCACCATTTTGTTAGTTTGGCAGTACACTAGCTCTACTAAGTTATTTTCTACAGCTTCCCTCACAATTTAATGCTGTGTATCATTGTGCTTAGTTCTTGAATATATTAGTAGGATTTCTAGCTAATGAAATACAACTTTGATTATCCCTGTCAATATATGTTGCTTCATCTGAATTAAATCCTAAGTCTTTGAATAGCTTTTGTAACCATATAGCCTCCTTAACTGCTTGACATGCAGCCATATATTCAGCTTCAGCTGTAGATAGGGCCACAGTTGGTTGTTTCTTGCAATTTCAAGTAATAGCTGCACCAGCATAAAGAAATACATATCCTGTGGTAGAGCATTTGTCAATCAGATCCCTACCCCAATCTCAATCACTATAGTCATCAAACTTTTGCTGATTAGCTGCTCCAGAGCATTCCAGTACCATATAGGGAAAAATCATATGATCATAGATCTGAAGAAAGTTGCAAAGTTTGGGCTACACATTAGTCCTACAGTGACCAAGACTATGTTGAAATACTGGACTATTTTGTATCATTCAGCCGCTAAAAATTTACTCAACAATTCTGGACTAGTATTGGTCACTGTGACACTAATTTACAGCTGTAACTTTGCCACTTTCTTCAGATCTATGATCCTATCCTTAATCCCTTATAGTCAGGATCAAATTAGCACTATTACTAAACATTATGTACTAACCCTGAAACTGTTACAGAAAGCTCCTGAATAATGAGAAACCCTCCTTACTTAGTGTTACAGCTGTATTACTTCTACAAATGTATAAATACTGAGCTTCTTTATGAATAAACAACTGTTCAACTATTATCACTATTCTTGATAAGCTCCTTATATCCAAATCCTTTCTTAAATTGCAACAGGTTATGAGCCCTGATTGCCTTAATCTATCCTAAAGATAGCTTCTACCAGCAAACAGAACCACGCACACATCTTCCCTGTAAAGGAGAGATTTAATTGGAAGAACTACAGACTTTGGAGAATCAAGATGCAGATCCACCTTGAAGAAAGGAAGCTTTGGAATATATCAACAGGAAAAGAAGTTGAGCCCAAACAAAAAGCAGAAGAAGTGGAGAAGTTTCAAGAGAAGGAGAGAATGGCCATCAATGCCATATGTATCAATGTGCAAGATTTCTTCATTGGGCAAATCCATGCCCCAAATACTGCCAAAGCAGCATCAGGATCTTTAGAGAAGGCAATTAGAGCCAAGTCAGTATCAAGCAAGCTTTATTTACAACAAAAACTCTTCAACATGAGGAAGTAGCCAGATGATGACATTCTACAACTCATTACCAGAATGGAGACACTTGCAGAAAAGCTTTATAATATTAATGCTGGTGTAGATGATGAAGGAAAAGTACTCTGTTGGCCTTGCAGTCTACCAGACAAGTGTCAGCCACTCATACTTTCTTTTGAAAGCAGAGAAGATAATTTGACTGTAGACTATGTCAAATGAAGACTTTTCCATGAGAAACTCAGACGTAATGATCAAGCAGAGAAAATTGAAGATAATGCTTTATCCAGTTCAGAAAGGCACTCAGAAAAGAAGGGAAAGCAACAAAACCAAAGCAAATCTGGCTGCTGTAACTACTGTGAAAAGTCAGGACACTGGGCAAGAGAATGCAAGAAGAAACAAGCCAACAAAAAAGAGAAACTAGAGCAAGCAAGCCATTTAGCTACTGAAGAACAGTTATTTGCAACTGTACAAGAGCGTGCAAGTAACCAAAGTAATGAATTGTATACTGACTCTGGAGCATCACAGCATAGTTGTGGTACAATGGAGTGGTTCAGTAACATAAAGACTATTCCTGTAAGAAGGGTTTATCTGGGAGATAACTCTGCTCTGGAAGCTGTTGCCAGTAGGTCTATACAACTAAATATGAGCAATAGCTCAGGGGCAACAATAGCAAGACTGACTGATGTACTCTCAATACCTGGAATAGCTAAGAACCTACTCGGGCAGTAAAGCAACTGCTCAGGGACTGAAATTTGTTTTTTCTAAGATATGCTGCTCAATTTTGAGTGAAAATGGGCAATAATAAGCTTTGGGAATCAGAGATCACAATATATGCAAGTTATAATGCAACATCATTAAACCTGAGTATGTCTGCATTACTGAAACTGATGAAACCAACAGATAGATGTGGCATAGGAGGCTAGGACACATTGGGGAACAGAGAATGGGCCAATTGATGAAAAATCAGCTTGTTTTGGGCCCAAAATGCTCAGTTCCAATGAAGTTGAATGTTTGCAAGGGATGTTCATATGGCAAGCAAGCTAGGCAATGTTTCAAGAGCTCAGAAGGCCCCAATACCACCAAAAGATTAGCTATTGAACGCACAGACATATATGGCCCCATGAGAACACTTTCCTTTGGAGCCAATAGATACTTTATGACTTTATTGATGACACAATAGGATATACATGAGTTCACTTTCTCAGAACAAAGGATGAAGCTTTAGAGATGCTTAAGCACTTCAAGAACATGGCAGAAACACAAACTGGGTGTATATTGAAGGTACTACAAAGTGACAATTGAGGAGAATACCCTTCAAAAGAGTTTGCAAAATACTGCTTGTATACTGGTATACTTCAACAGACCACAGTTCCTCATACTCCACAACACAATGGAGTAGCAGAATATGCAAGTAGAACAATAGTAGAGATGGGAAGATCCATTCTATGTTGTCAGGGAATGGACTACAAGCTGTGGGCTGAATCTGTCGTTACCACAGTATACATCAAAAAAAAATGCCCAGCAATGGCACTACATGATTCTACACCCTTTGAAGCATATACAGGCAAAGGACCAGATCTCCAGCACCTGATGATCATTGGTAGTGATGGTTTTTATGACATCCCTGCAACAAATGCTCAAAGTGGGAACCAACGATTGGGAAAGGGATCTTTCTTGGGTATTGTGAGGATATTAAAGGGTATAGAGCTTATGATGGCAAAATTCAGAAGCTGATCAAGATCAGGGATGATGTATTTGAGGAGGATTCAGATTACAAAGCCACTGAAATAAATGGCCAGCTACCTGATGATGCAATCACCACTAACAAAGAAGATATTTACCTGATTCAGCCAGATATGGATGATAATTCTACCAGTTCCAGATCAGAGCAGATTATCTCAGTTAGGAGATTTACCAGAATAAGAAATGACCCTAGATCCTGGTCTCAGACATCCAATGATCATGAAGAAGCTTATCTTGCCTTATGTGCCAAAGCTCAGAATTTGGGTCTACAAGATCAGGATAACCTCAAATGGTGCCGTTGATAAGTATAAGGCTAGATTGGTTGCTGAGTACTATTCCCAGATCCAGGGACCAGACTTAAAGGAAACATTTGCTCTGGTTGCCAAGTTTAACTCTATTAGGACAGTTCTAGCCCTGGAAGATGCACACAGTCTAGATCTACACCAAATGGATGTCAAAACAGCCTTTCTAAATGCGGATTTGCAAGAAACTATATATATGGAGCAACCAGAAGGTTTTACCAATCAAAAAGACCTCCATAAGGTGTGAAGCTTAGAAAATTGTTGTATGGGCTTAAGCAGACACCTAGAGTGTGGTATAACAAAATTGACACATATTTAGAGGAAATGGGGTTCTCTTGTAGCACTGCAGATCACAGTATAATTGTGAAACAGCTCAAACAGGGTGTGATCATCCTAGTTCTTTATGAGGATGATCTAATCATAGCTACAAGTGACTAAGAGGCACTTAAACAGACAAAATCTGATTTGTTCCGCAAGTCTGATATGAAAGATCTTGGAAAATTGAGCTATTTTCTTGAAATTGAAGTCAAAATTGACCTACCTACGCAGATGCATGTGCTGAATCAGTCTAAGTACATCAGGGACATTCTTAGATGCTTCAAAATGTAAAATTGCAAGCATGCAGCCACCCTAGTGGACAGCAACCTGAAATAAAGCAAATCTCAGCCAATTATAGATGAAAACAGCTCAAATATTGACCAATACTTTCCCTATCAATTATTAGTTATTTGTATAGTGTACTTGATGGTCTCTACACATCCAGATATTACAGTGGTGGCTGGAGTAGTCAGTCAATTCATGCAGAATTATGGATCAGATCAAGTAGCAGTAGTTAAACAGATTTTGAAAAATCTACAAGGTACCATAAATATGGTACTTGAATGCTCTGGAGCAGCTAATAGGCAAAAGTTTGATGGCTATAGTGATTGAGATTGGGGTAGGGATCTGATTGACAAATGCTCTACCACAGGATATGTATTTCTTTATGCTGGTGCAGCTATTACTTGAAATTGCAAGATACAACCAACTGTGGCCCTATCTACAGCTGAAGCTGAATATATGGCTGCATGTCAAGCAGTTAAGGAGGCTATATGGTTACAAAAGCTATTCAAAGACTTAGGATTTAATTCAGATGAAGCAACATATATTGACAGGGATAATCAAAGTTGTATTTCATTAGCTAGAAATCCTACTAATATATTCAAGAACTAAGCACAATGATACACAGCATTAAATTGTGAGGGAAGCTGTAGAAAATAACTTAGTAGAGCTAGTGTACTGCCAAACTAACAAAATGGTGGCAGATATATTGACAAAACCACTATCTAGGCCACAATTTGAGAATCTTAGGGAGGAATTGGGATTATGAAATTATTTTGTTGAGGAGGGGTGTTGAAATATTGGCCTATTTTGTATCATTCAGCAGCTAAAAATTTACTCAACAATTCTGGACTAGTATTGGTCACTGTGGCACTAATTTACAGCTGTAACTTTGCCACTTTCTTCAGATCTATGATCCTATGATTAATCCCTTATAGTCAGGATCAAATTAGCACTATTACTAAACATTATGTACTAATGTTATGATCTGCCGCTTGAATGTTTAAGTTAGATCAGTTTTTAGCCAAATCAGTTAGTATATGTTTAGGTTATCAGTACATCAGTATTATCTATGAAATCAGTAGCATCAGTCAGCAAGTGAATCAGCAGATCCTTATCAGACAGAAATAGATATATTAAGTAGGATCTTATTGGGTGATGATGATGCAATCAAATGAGTCATCAGCCACAACCTACATTAGGAAATACAATTAGTCAGCAATTGATCTGGCAAAATGTATATAAGGAGCTGCTGGAACCTCAATAAAAATCAGTTCAAGTTTTAGTGAATACAATACTAGCTAAACTCCCTATTCCTCTACAACTCTTATACCAAGACTTGTAACATTGGTAGCAGCGATAACCAGAAACCTCCCTCCTGAAGAAAGAAGAAACCACCCTCAAGATGTCGGACAATCAAGAATGGAAGAATGCCATGCAGCAAATCCTGACCCAACAGCAACAGCTACTCCAGATCCTCAGCCAACAGCAACAAGGAATGACTACCATGGCTCAGAGCCAGCAAAGCCCTGTCAAGAGCAACTTTAGTGTGAAGGTCAACCGGTACCATGGCAGAGTCAATGAAAACCTGGGAACTTGGCTCTTTCAGATTGAAGAAGCTTTTAAAGCTAAAGGAATTGCTCCAGAGAGCAAGTTGCATTATGCAGCTTCTTACCTGGCAGATGCAGCTTTACAGTGGTACCACAACAAGATCAGGTCAGCTACTATGATGGGATGCTCTACAATCTCTACCTGGGATGAGTTTGTGTCGGAAATTCAGGATGCTTTTGAACCTCCACACCAGCAGACACTACTAAGAAGGAAGTTAAAGACACTCAGACAGAAAGGAATGGTGCAAGAATACATCTATGAGTACAGATGTCTACTTGGACAAATTGAAAGAATGGACCCCTTGGATCAAGTTGAATACTTTATTGATGGGTTGAAAGAAAGAACTCGCAAGGAAGTCAATTACCGAAGACCTCAGACTATTGAAGAAGCCATCAAGATTGCCATTGACTATGACTCAGCTATGTTTGGAGTTGGGAAGCCTACAGTGACTAGTCAGAAAGGCTATAATCATTATGAAAGAAGACAATCAGAAGCAGTACCAATGGAAATAGACGCTATGCAGAAGAATCCCTCCTCAGAAGAATGCAAGAAGAGAGGACTTTGCTTCAATTGCCACCAGCAGGGACATATTGCAAAGTACTGCCCTCAGAGAAGAAATGGACACCAGCCAACAAGAACCTTCAACCATATTGAGTCCCATGAACACAGTGATGTGGAAGATGAGCTTGAAGAAGACTCGGAACTCACCTTCCATATGACAGAAGAGTACTTGTCCCAAATGACTTCAAACTCAGGGAAGTTATTGTACCTGAATGGAGCAATCAATGGAGTACCTGCCAAGATCATGATTGACTCAGGAGCATCGCATGAGTACATGTCAGAGCAATTTGCTTTGAAAGCTGGAATCAACTCGGAACCTACCAAATCAACTTCAGTCTCCACAGCTGATGGGAACTCCCACATAATCAACCGTATTACCCAGCCAGTAAGAATGAAGATCAATGACTATGAAGAAGACCTACAGGCTTATATATTTGGGAACTGCAAGTTTGACCTTGTACTTGGGAAAACCTGGCTATTTTGTCGTAATCCATCAATCAACTGGAGAACCCATGCTACTCAGATCCAAAAAGACAACAAGACCTATGAGCTATTACCTGCCAGGCTGGATTTCAACTTGGTCAATTCCAGTGTGTGTGAGACAAGTGAACTTAGCAAGACCCAGTTCTGTAGAGCACTTAGAAAAGGTACCCAGATGTTCCTCATGGCGGTATTACAGGAGGATTCCTCTATCCCAGCACCCCAGCAGGTCCAGACTCTCTTGAAGAAATATTCAGACGTGTTTCCAGATGAGCTTGTAAGCCTACCACCAGTCAGAGACGTGGATCATGCCATTGACACAGGAGATAGCCCTCCAGTGAGCAAGACACCTTACAGAATGAGTCCATTGGAATTGGAGGAAATGAAGAAACAAATTGATCAGCTATTGGAGCAAGGATACATCAGGCCCAGCAAGTCACCTTGGGGAGCACCAGTGCTTTTTGTGAAAAAGAAGGATGGAACACTTAGGATGTGCATTGACTACAGAGCCCTGAACTCAGTTACCGTCAAGAATAAGTACCCCATACCTCGGATTGATGAGCTTTTGGACCAACTTAATGGAGCCACTATTTTCAGCAAGATTGACCTCATGTCAGGATACAACCAGATTAGGGTGAAACCAGAAGATATCCCTAAGACAGCATTCAGGACCAGATATGGACATTACGAGTACTTAGTCATGAGTTTTGGCCTCACTAATGCCCCTGCAACATTCATGACGCTGATGCAGACTGTCTTTCAGGAGTACTTAGACAAGTTTGTGATAATCTACCTGGATGACATATTGATATACAGCAAGACAGAAAAGGATCACATGGTGCACATTGAAAAGGTCTTGAAGAAACTAAGAGAGAACAAGCTATACGGCAAGCTAGCCAAGTGTGAATTCTTCAAGGAACACGTAGAATATCTGGGACACATAGTGACTAGCACAGGAGTAACCTTAGACCCCAAGAAGGTGGAAGTAATCAAGAATTTGAAGCAGCCCCATAGCATATCAGAACTCAGATCCTTCCTTGGAATGGTTTCCTATTATCGGAGATTTGTCAAGTCATTTGCAAGTATTGCAGCCCCTTTAACTGATATCCTCAAGAAAGACAATACCTACAAGTGGACATAGCTTGTGAGACTGCCTTCCAGACACTAAAGAATGAACTTGCTAAGCTGCCAAGCTTAAGAATACCAGACTTCAGAAAAGAGTTCACTCTGTGCACAGATGCTTCAGATTATGCAATTGGTGGAGTGCTGAGCCAAAGAACACGAGGAAAGACTACCCTGTTGCCTTTGAATCCAAGAAACTGAACTCAGCAGAACAAAACTATCCAGTTCATGAGAAGGAGATGCTTGCTATAATACACTGTTTGAAGACATGGAGATGCTATATTGAAGGAGTCAAATGCACTGTGAAGACTGATCATGCCTCCCTCAAGTATATATTTACTCAGAAGGTACTCTCTAGAAGAATGACAAGATGGAGTGAATACATTCAGCAATTTGACCTGGAAGATTGTCTACTGTCCTGGAAAAAACAACACGGTTGCTGATGCCTTATCAAGATTAGATCAAGTTGCACAACTCAACTTGGTGCATGAATCAGATTGGCCTAGCCTATTACCAAAGTACTTGGAGGACCAAGCCATTCCTAATGAGGTGGATGAAGATATCAAGAAGATAATCCGTGATGAAGGCCAGCAAATTTGTTGTACAGAATGAAACACTCTACCAAATTTGTTGATGGAAGCCCTATTGCCTATTGTCCTTATGTTGCTGCCTGGATTTAATACATAAGCTACACAATGGATATGGACATCTTGGATTGAAGGAACTATAGCCTTGTGAAAGCCAGAGCATGGTGGCCAGAATGAAACAAGACATTGAGAAGCTAGTAAAAACATGCCCAAACTGCCAAATCAATCAAGGCCAGCCACAAAGAATTGCCGAACTCTTCCCTTTGGAGCCTGTAAGACCATTTGAGAGATGGGGAATTGACTTTATTGGAAGACTGC